>KN486993.1:0-96316 GCA_000787095.1 Periophthalmodon schlosseri | reverse complement strand
CCTGAAGTCCTCAGAGTGTGAGATGGTTCATGTGGCACTAACATGTGGGAGATGTTCTTTGGTGCTGGACCATGGAGAGACTTGTAACAAGCAGAGCTGCTTTAAAGTCTATTCTCTGAGGAGCAGGAGCCAGAGACCTGAGCACAGGACTTATGTGCTCGTACTTCCTGGTTCTGGTCAGGACCCAAACAGCAGCGTTCCGGATGTTCTGCAGCTGTCTTAAGGCTCGTTTGGAGAGGCCAGTGAGCAGGACGTTACAGTCGTCTAACCTACTGGAGACAAACATATGTCTAAGTCTGGTTTAGACAGTATATGTAACTTTTCTGGTGGAGTGCCGCCACGTCCTTATCTCCATGGAGAAATGATTGCTTTGCCTGGAATGTTCCCCAATATATCATTAAACCCATCTATCTTGCATTAATTACAGGTGTGTTTATATTGCTAAAAACACCTGGAAAAATATATTCTCCACAGATCTGATCTGGAACTTTACCTGGTGCCGTGGCCTGCTCGTCTCCATGGAGATAGATACATTTATTGCCATACTGTGGAACATTCTAGGCATAACAAAAACATCATGGAGATGAGCAGAACAGTTCCATAGTGCTCCTCGAACATCAAATTTCCTCCTTGTTTCGGCAATATGTCAAAAAATATCACAAGTTTATAGAATCTACAGATCAGATTCACAAGTAGCTTTAAACTGGCTGCTAAGTGGGATTTAACACCTAAACTCCGCCCTCAATCACATTGCAAAGAGCTTCTAAACTGGGCAGTACCTGGAGGACTAAAGAGAGAGATTACAGCCAGATGTTTGTACATATCAGAAACACCTGGCTGTGATCAGGGATGTCTCATGTGATGTTACGCTGAAATTGCAAACTCCAGTGGACGCTGGAGGCAGCACTTTTACTGTTTTTGACCAGAAAGCTGCAGATACCTAGTTTGCATTGAAATTGAAATTGCCCAAAAAAAATGGCTAAGTACAGCAGCTAATGCCATTAAAACACCAAATACACAGTTTAAAAGCAAAAAATCTGATGTAGAGCTCAGTTCCACTAAAATGTGACAACAACTACCCCCTTGTTCTGAGGGTTCACACGTTCTGCGATTGGTTATTTCACCATCGCTCACTTAGACCTAAACAGAGACTGACCAATAGGAAAAGTGAGTGCGAAAAAGTGTCTTGACTTTGAGCGTAGTGCTGCATGTAACACAGTCAATCACAAAATTACCAAAATGGCAGATTGTTAAGGCATCGGGCGTAACCTGACAACTTCTGATGTAAAGGGGACCAAGCTGTTTCTAAGTATCTCAAAATGTAGAAAAGCTCTGGCAGATTAAATTCAGTTGTGTAGAGAGTAAACGATGCTAACCTGAGCTAACAGGCGCTAATAGGACATGTGTTTGGTGTGGTCACATGGGTCAGACTGGCGCGGAGTAATTGGGAAACACAGATTGTTTTACCTGAAGCTGCTGAACAAACAAACAACAAACAAACTGCTGCTCGACAGAAGAGAATTCACAGCCCAGACGCGTTTGATGAAGAGTCCCTCCAGAGTCACTAACACACTCAGTGTGAGAGCAGCAGTTTGAAGGACTGCACCTCTGAACAGTGTTGGGCAGTAACTACTTACAAAGTAAGGGATTACTGTAATCAGATTACTTTTTAAGTAACACAGTAATGTAACTAGTTACAATTGAGTAATTAGATCACAGTTACTTGCTCTAGTAACTTTTTGTTAGTTTTTCCAACAAAATTGTGTGTAATCCATAGAACTTTGTCGTAAAACAAGATAAACCGGTAGCACAGGTTTCAATCTTCTGGTGTCAGAGACAATGGGACAAAGGTCAACATTAGCACAAAACAATCAAAAGAAACAAGTTATGGCCCTCAAACGCACCACAGAAATAGTCAGTGACAGGTCCAGTGTTCAGGGCAGTACCCGAATGTTGGGGATATTACAAATGTCTGGCTGCTGTAGTTAGACCTCTATGTCCCCTCAGTCTTCACACTGACCAAAGCACATTCGGAGTCTGTCCACTCTAAACCCAGCAAACAGCTGGGAAGAAGGAGCAGCTGGAGGTGTGGAGGCGGGACAGTTCTCCAGAGTCCAGCAGGCCGTGTGCCCGCTCACACAGAGGGGTCACTGGATCATGATCGTTCTAACTGTGGACAGATGTACTCTCCATTCTCCACCTCAGGCTCTACGAGTGATCATTATAGCTTTTTCTTCTAATTCTGCTGAAACTGCAATAAAGATCCCGCAACCTCTCCACCTCACCTCACAGCGCCTTGGTACTGTAGTTGAGCCTTCTCATGGCATCAGATGCTTCTATTGTCCTCCAGGGCAGTGTTTGGCTCTAGAGTCACATGACGGAAATCTAAACACACGAAAGAGTCCGGGGGGAACATAGTATCACCTGACAGACTGCAGGGGGCGGTGTGGTCTCACCTGACAGACTGCAGGGGGCGGTGTGGTCTCACCTGACAGACTGCAGGGGGCGACGTGGTCTCACCTGCACCACCTTCACTGCACGATTTCGTCCATCTGTGCTGAAAGATTTCTGATCGTGGGGAAAATCTTGAGTCGTAGCTAAAAACTGTGGGTCGTAGATTTCACAGTGAGACAGAGACAGCTGTGAACCAACAATACACAGTCTGGTTTATGGAGGACTGTGCCTTAAATTAGGTTCTATAACAGACAGTGTAATTAGTGTGAAGAATTCATGCTTTTTATAATCTGGCTCGTGAGCTGTACGATTCCTTTTTTATAGTAACTTATAGTAATCAGTAATAAAATCAATACTTTTGAAATAAAGTAATCAGAGTAGTAATTAGATTAGTTTTGTAAAGTGATCAACACTGCTTTTGAACATATTGAAGTTGTGTGCTTACAATTTATTTAGACAACCTGTATTGAAAGTAAACAAATTCAAATAAAAAAATAAATGTTACTGACAACAATTAATATTAATTTATATGCATTTACACAATCCTTTTTGCATTATGAAAAAGTTGTTTTTGGCTCCAAAACTGAGTGTGCCAAGCAGCTTCTTCAGTTCTGGTCAGATACTGGTGGACACTGCCTTATATCTGTCTAAACGGAGGAGCTCACTACACTGAAACTAACACACCTATTTGTTTACAGTTTCTGTTTGTTGGCTGGGTCTAATGAGCTGCACTAAGTGTATCATATTTAGCATAATCATTCAGGCCCCACCTGCCTCAGCCTTAAGGAGGTGGTCCTGGAGGTGCTTCCTCGTTTCATGTTCAGCCTGTGGAGGTCTTTGGTGGACACTCCATACTATAGCACGCCACCTACAAAGCTACTTTTAATGTTGTTTCAAGCTCAAATAGTCAAGAACATTATGGCAATGACCTTTCAGAACTGTTTTATCATCTTTTATCATTGCTTTATGACATGTATGTATATACTGTTTTTCATGTTTCACACAGAACTGATGCCATGTTTCCCCAGTACTGGTGCAGTCTTACATGGAAACAGAAATTGGTTCATAATGTCTGGAAAAAAGAACTTGTAGATCTGGCTGTGCAATGTTTTCACAGTCCCACTGTCGCAGCTCCACTTAAAGGTCCTGCATTTCGCAAAGTGGATTCTTGTGAACTTTAAGACGTGTTATAACGGTATTACCTCATCAAAAACATACCTGCAGTTGTGTTTTGTTTCATTCACACATGTTTGAGTAATCCTGGTTTATTACTACATCACGCCAAAATCTCAAAATGCTCTGTTCCACCTTGTGATGCATGTAGTGGAAATGCTCTGTTCCACCTTGTGATGTCATGTAGTGGTGGTTTTCAAGTTAACAGCTCCTTTTACCTTTTGTTCAGTAGAGATGGGCAATTCTAGGGCTGAAATTATCCGAATGATTCTAGTGAAGGTGTGTGGTGGACTCCAGGTATGTTTCTGACAATATTTGAGGCCGTAGTATTTACAAGTCCCACTGAATCCCTTTGAATACTTGTGGAGACCTTGGTTCAGCTGCGCGCTCCTGGTCCTGCTTCTTCCAGAGGCGGAGTACACGTGTCTGTATGGGCGTTGTGAGGCAGAGGAGCGGGCTGTTCATTACACAGTGTTAACCTGGCTGTGCGGCGCTCTCCAGAGGTAAACCAGGTCTGAGCTCGATTGTTTGTCTGTCAATAATTAATTAGCCCAGAGGATCCGAGAGGCTGCTGAAGACACGAACGATATTGACCGAGCATAGTTGAGTTGAATATTAAGGATTTATAATGAATTATTTTAGGCCCTGTCCAATTTTATATTAAATACACTCAGATAAACAACGGTACAAGTATTTGGTATTAAATCAAAACAAATATCAATATTGCCCATAGGTAACTAGTACTAATAATTGATACTAGTAGCATGAGACATTACAAACAGCTAGATAAAAGTTGAATAGCCCTGCAGTAGAATCCCAGCTGCAACACTTAATCCCACATTCTTGTCTTAAAGGTGGTCTAGACGTTTAGACACATTCCCTCTCCGTCTTTATGTCTGCAGACGTACATACATTGGCCCTATTTCACAGAGCAGGTTGAACTAACCCTGAGTTTAATTCCTGACTCAGAGTTATTCTACTCAGACAGGGGCAACTCGGAGTTTCCTCTTTCAGAAAATAGGTTTGGAGCAGAGTTAGACCAGTCAGACTTTTTTCACTCTGAGATCAATGGATTCCAGAAAAGAGGATTCACCATGGCAACGGTGAACCGGACGAGGCGTCCGTCTTAGAGGGACAGGAAGGACAGGACGTGACTGTAGACAGGTTCATTCAGGTTTGATATTAAACTGGGATGTTAAGTAATACTTTAATTAATAATTAGTGTGATGCATTAAAACATTAAAATATTACATATTAAAAAAGGTTTTTACACTTTTGTATCTCATTAAATACCATTTTAAAACTTCAAATCATTTTACACATCATCACTTCGCACATGTTGCACTATAAAGGGTCTGATATATATTACGTAATACGTGACTTTAATACATTTATTAAAGTACGATCTGTTTACTTGATATCAAGCTGATAAACTTGACTAAATGATTTTTAAAGAAGTTATCAAAAGTTATGTTAAGTACAAATTAAAACAAAATATATAAAAGTTTATAAAGTTAAATCCTCATCATTAAACCTTGATCATCTGTTCCTTGTACTTCTGTGAATGAGGAAGTGAACTGTCCAATCAGAGCTCTCCTTCAGGAGCTGGGACTGTCCAATCAGAGCTCTCCTTCAGGAGCAGACTCTCTCAGGGTTAGAGGAATAAAACCTGCTCTGGACCAGGTTAGGTTCACAGAGTGCGTTACCATGGAGACTGACTCAGGGTTTAGGTTAACTCTCTGTGAAACCCAACTCTGAGTTGACCTCTTTTCAGGGTTAACAAAGTCTGAGTTTGGGCTAAACCTGCTTCTTGAAACAGGGCCACGGTCCGTCCGTATCAAAACAAATACGGCAGCTTACGAGGAAAAAAAAAAGGAAAAAATATCACAAGGGACTGAAAAACATTGCGGTGAGAGAAATTTGATTTTATTTGAACTTGTAGATGAACAATGAGCTCCTTTGTCTCACATTCTTCAATAGCAATAAATAAACAGATCTGATCGCACGACCATGTTTGGTTCTGGCTCAAAATGCGACAGAGAGACAGAGAGAGTGGTGTCTTGACTAATATCTCTGAGATATATCATTGTGGACTTGCCAGGCCACTGTTTTCCCCATAACGTATAACATTAGCATTAACAAGCCTATTACAGTTTAATGCACTTGAACGCAATTAATCATTTAAAACCGCCCGACCACCAAAGCGACGTCAGGGAAATGAATATTTATCACAGATCAGAGCCCCGGTTGGTTCGGTGCGCTACAAGAACAGGCCGTAATAGGAGAAGTGCGTGAGGAGGTGGCGCGCTCCGGAGAGCTGGGAGCCCACAGGACCTCCGCATACAGTCACACACATGTATCTGTGCTCCAGCGGGCGGTTCGACTGTACATCTGTTACACAGGAAGCAGACAGGCGTGACAATATCTTCTGTTGTTTTTCTTATCTCCAATCTGCCCTTCAAAAAGAGCCTACAGTCAATCCAAGCGCTATTGATCTAGTGTTGCAAATGAGAGCGGCTTGATCCACACTCACCTTCAAATTAAAGCTATATATGAATAATATTTAATAGAAAAATACTATCTTACTCTCTCAGTGGTGATGCCTTTGCTGTATTTTAGAGTCCATAAACCTTTGAACGGTTCCAAGCCACTGGGAGACTGGAAACATTTTTGATTACTGCAGAACTTCACTTAATTTATTTACTTAATATTTAATGTAATATTAAGTACTTTTCAATAACTATACGGACAATAACACTAACGCTCTAGATAAGAAGAAAACACTTGCAAAGTTTTGTATTGGGGAAAAAAAACCTTGTACTGAACCCTATTTTTTCTCGGATCACATATTATGTTACAAATCTCATTAATTTACAGCTATTTTGAAAATCATTGTTTGCTTATTGGAGCTTTTTATATTATTCAAAACTAAGACAACAATTGTATGTATTTGTTTGTTTTCATTTGCATAAAAAGGTGCCGGTTCTGTAGTATTCATCTCGTCTTTATTGCTTGTAAATAAATGGTCAGTGGTCACATTTTTATACAGCGCTTTTCCACCTTCAAGGCACTCAAAGCGCTTTACATCAAGGAACCACTCACCACTCACTCAAGTGTCTTGCTCAAGGACACAACGACAGCTCAACCAATGATGTCGAGAGCGGGATTCGAACCGCCAAACTTCAGATCAGTGGACAAACACTCTCCCGACTAAGCTACTGTCGCTCAAATACCTTGAAAAACATGCATTCTCTCCACAGATCTGACCTGTTACTTGACTCGACGGCATCACCTGCTTGGCTCATCTCCGTGGGAACGAGCAGAAGGCGGACCCTGCTCCAGAAAAGTTACGCGGCGTCTCTTTAAATAATGACGGCCCACTACGGATAAATGTGTCCGCGCTTTGCCGTAACTAATCCAGCCCCACCGCGGCACAGAACACAGGCCCGACAATGACATGACGCATTACCTTTTGGTCTCGATGTTCCTTCTCTCCCTTTGGCGCGGTGCAGCCGACAGCCCATCACAAATTATGACGAGTCCAGACTCGGAACGGAAGAAGAGTGAAAGAAGGGAATGACTGATGTTTGCAGTACCGTTACAGTGTGTCCATCTGTTTTGTGTCGTGAGAGATTTCTAATTTTAGCCAACGGGAGCTATCCGTGGTCCTGAAAAGTACGAAGACAAGAAAGATGTTTTAGACAAACTTTATCGGTGAACGGAGGGAATAGACTCTGTGGCAGGGCCTCACTGTTAACATCACTACTTCCCGCCCAATTTTATCTCTGTGATGTTTTTGCCAATTCACGCTAAAATGAATAAATATTTAAAGATAAACAGTGGACAGGACAGGTGGATGTCACTCACAACATGTTACAAACTACACAAATAAAATGAATATTTCACCGGAGGAAACTTCTGTGTTTAGCAAGAGAGATGTTTGTGTCCCAATGCTAACGCTAATGCTAAGTTTGAGGCATAATAAATACTAAAACACCACGACAAATTGAAGTATTCTACATATAAAAATAATTGGGTTTATTTTAATTAATTTGAATTTTAAAAGGTTGTTTATTTTATGTTTTCCGATTTTAAAAAAGTGACTGTTAGCTTTGCGACACAGCGAGCGCTAGCATGGCACTGAACACAGAAGCTCAAAATTAAATTATTTTTGTAGTAATACATTCTGAATAATAATAGTAGCAACAAATACAAATTTATGAAAAAAATGGTATATTATATATATTATATTTTCTGTATAAGTGACATAATAAAATAGAAGTAGTCAGTTTAAGTGGTGGGGTCAGGAGATACAGTACGTATTACATAAGGGTTGGTGGGGTGTGGTATGTAGTTCTTTTTTGCATTATGTAGAGATGGTATGGTGACAGTGGCACAGCATTTATCCATTTACCAGAGGGTAACCAGTTCAAATCTTACTACACATTGTTGCTACTAGGCTACTACTACTGATGCTACAACTACTGCTACTACGGCTGTTATTACTACTACTACTACTACTACTGCTACTGCTACTACTACTACTACTACTACTGATGCTACAACTACTTTTATTACTACTGCTACTATTACAACTATTGCTTCTACGGCTGCTACTGCTGTTATTACTGCTACTACTACTGCTACTACTGTTATTACTACTACTGCTGCTGCTACAACAACTACTGCTACTACGGCTGCTGCTACTGTTATTACTAGGACTACTGCTGCTGCTATTTATAACTGTATTTATAACTACTGCTGTTATTACCACTACTACTGCTGCTATTACTGTTATTACTACTACTACTACTACTACCACTGATGCTACTACTACTGCTGCTACTGCTGTTACTCCTACTACTACTACTACTACTACTACTGATGCTACAACTACTACTGCTGTTATTACTACTACTACTGCTGCTGCTTCTACAACTACTGCTACTACTCTACTGCTACTACTACTACTACTACTACTGATGCTACAACTACTTTTATTACTACTGCTACTATTACAACTATTGCTTCTACGGCTGCTACTGCTGTTATTACTGCTACTACTACTGCTACTACTGTTATTACTACTACTGCTGCTGCTACAACAACTACTGCTACTACGGCTGCTGCTACTGTTATTACTAGGACTACTGCTGCTGCTATTTATAACTGTATTTATAACTACTGCTGTTATTACCACTACTACTGCTGCTATTACTGTTATTACTACTACTACTACTACTACCACTGATGCTACTACTACTGCTGCTACTGCTGTTACTCCTACTACTACTACTACTACTACTCCTGATGCTACAACTACTACTGCTGTTATTACTACTACTACTGCTGCTGCTTCTACAACTACTGCTACTACTATTACTACTAATGCTGCATTTTGAAGCGTAAAACATGATTATTATTATTTAAATATAAAGCGCCGCACGTTCTTTG
This sequence comes from Periophthalmodon schlosseri, assembly GCA_000787095.1. Classification (NCBI taxonomy): domain Eukaryota; kingdom Metazoa; phylum Chordata; class Actinopteri; order Gobiiformes; family Gobiidae; genus Periophthalmodon; species Periophthalmodon schlosseri. The sequence goes on along the minus strand of KN486993.1, from coordinate 87,235 downwards.
CCTGACATTGAGTCTGTGTGGACACTGTCTGTTCAGCCGTCATCGTCAGTTCTGTTTGAGCAAAGGTTTCCGAACTAAACACACGCAGAAGAAGCTTTAGTTCGACGCGTTTATCTGGAGGTTGGCGCCGGCCGATAGTTCCGAACGCGCCTCTATTGAACGTACGAGCGCTCGCTGAACACGGGCCGCCGCCATTACACAGACTACGGCGCCGTAACAGACAGAAACCTGCGCTTTCTCATGCAAATCCAATAGCTCCTCTGCGCGAAGGGTCGTGTCTATGGTGACGGAGACGGAGCGGATTTAACGCTCGTAGTCGGCCTTGTAAAAGTCAGAGGGAAGGTTCATTTGTTCTGAAGTAGCCCTCGTCCATTTCTTTACGACAGGACGCGCCGTCATATTCGTACGGCTTGTTATTTCTTTTCAGGGTCTTCGGTGTTGTTCATCTACTTTCATACGAAATGCAGGTTAAAGGGCGTATTTGTCATTATACGCGTAAGTACGACATGAAAAGAGCTCAGAAAAAGGCCGTGTCCAGTCCAGGGAATCAATGGGACCTTCTTGCTGTGAGCTGAGAGCACTGCCCACTCAGGAGGAAAGTTAGTTTTAACCAAGTTTGGAGAAAAAAACTATAGCCTGCTCAAGCAAGAAATTGAGTAGCTGCTAACCTTTCTGGTGAAGGCTCTGCCGCTCGCTTGTTTCCATGGAGATGCTATTGCTTCGCTTGGAACGTCAGTACAGAGTTGTTCAGTGTGTTGTCACTTCCGGGTCCATCAGCTGATTGATTGTTTACAATTTACTCTTTTTTTTTAGCAACAGCACATCTCACGTTAAGAGGAGATCGCAGGCGTTTAAAGCTAACAAGGTTATAATCATGGATCTATGGTTATAACGGTGACAGAAAGTGTACGGGAGGTTGAGGAAAGAAGCTAGAAATCAGATGTGAAGCTTCTGGTTGGACCTGGAGGTGACATCATCACTTAACAACTCTACGGCGTTAAACTAATCTAACCGTCAATTAGGCCAGTGTTGCCAGTTAAGTGGCTTTCTCGCAGAATTGGTTGGCTTTTTAAGAGCTGCTGCGGGTGAAAAATATTGTCCACAGGTTTGGCCACAGCTATTTTCCATCTAAAACATATTGATTTTAGAATAGTCCCAATGAAAGTCCTGAATTTTGGTGACAGATCTTCACTAGAGGAGAGCTTTTTTCATAAATACAGTGGAAAATACAACTGCACTGTACGGTCCACAGGTTTTGGGTCCGCGGGTTTTGGGTCCGTGGGTTTTGGGTCCGTGGGTTTTGGGTCCGCGGGTTTTGGGTCTATGGGTTTTAGGTCCGCGGGTTTTGGGTCCATGGGTTTTAGGTCCGCGGGTTTTGGGTCCATGGGTTTTGGGTCCGTGGGTTTTGGGTTTGCGTGTTTTGGGTGCTTTTTCAGACGGTCTTGTGCGCGTTGAGTCGCTGAAGCCTGGCAGCCCTGAAGTAGGTTACAGGTGTTTATTTAGTTAAAAAAATACATTGAAAAAATACCACTGCAGGCAAAGCAATAACGTCTCCATGGAGTCAGATCTTTCATCAGAAAGATTACAGAGTGCACCTTTAAATATAACAAGGGCAGGCTATAAATTGTTAAAATGACAGTTACGTACAAAAAAAAAAAAAGAAAAGAAAGCATTAGCATGATGGCTACGTTTGTTAATGTGATCACAGCCAGGCCTTAAACTCGATCCTACTGGCCTACATTTCCTGACTTTGTCAGTCTTGCATATTTTTAGCTCGACTTTGGTCGGGGTACAGATACATGCATAATTCACTTCTCTGTCAAAAAAGGTCTCGGGTTTTGCTTAAATGGAACTAAAATGGCAGGTCAGAGAAAACGTCCCGGGACATTTATTTCCTGTTCACCTCACACACGAAGCCGAGGAAAGTTACGCACAAATCCAGCGACCGAAGTCAGCCAGAGTTCAGCTGCATATTTCTCAACTTATTCAACTCTGTAGCCAATGTTAAAGTTAAACGTTTAAAAACTTTGTGATGTTTTAATCAAAAAGTAAAAAGTGTTGGTGGTTTAAGAGCTATGGGGAACGTAAACTTGTAACTATGTAATTTCATTTTGTCTCAGTGTTTTATGGTGAAAGACAAATAAACAGCCAGAACAAAGCAAAGATTAAGTGAAGTCCGTTGTTGGCTTAGGACAAAAAAACAAAACAAACATTTATTGATTGAAAATTCGCTGAAACTTGCCCTGGTGGGTGTCACACACATGTCTCGTTGGAAATAGGTTTAATGCCATATTGTGTAACATTCCGGATAAAGCAATAACACCGGAGACTCTCCACCAGAAAAGTTATTGCAGCAACAAACATAAAACTGGTACAGAATAATTTGCATATTACAAACATTCATTAAACAGTATTTCTATTATATATTTGATTGACTTAACAATAAAACACATCTTCATCATCATCATCAACGCAAGATTCTCCACTATTCTTTAAGTTAATAGGAAAAACACAACATTGACCACACATGAAAACTAGTCAAAATAAGCATATTTTTCTATTTGCTTGTTTATCACACGAGCGTCTAATGACTTGATATGGGATTTAAACAAATTCGAACAGAAAAGATTTCCAATTTGGCATTTTGGCGTGATGAAATAAATTTGATTTCTTAATTACAAGCGTAGCCTTCAAAATGTGTCTGGGTTTTTGCATAATCGCTCTAAAGTCGTGCGTCTTTCCACTTGAATCTTAATAGAGCTCCATCAACTACCAGGGACATAAAATGAAACGGTCCCCGAGGCTCTGAGGCAGAATGTGCAAATGTGTTTAAAAAATGTAAGAATTTCAGATTAACTGACAAAGACGGCGCGTTTGGCAAACTGCTGTACGACGTCGTTTTCGGAAATATTTAAAAAAGTCTAATTAGCAGGAAGGCCGAGATTGCATAAATACGGCCGTCGTTGATCATAGCCGGAGATTCAACTGGCTCCTTTTTTTGTCTTTAAAAATGCGAAAAACAGAATTAGTTCATTTGAAACGGTTTGCAGTCGACCAAATTTATCGCTCAGTTAATTAATGCATTCCAAGCGTCGTAATTATTCACCGCGGTAAGTTTGTAAGCACTTTTCACAACTTTCAGAAGCCAGAGCAGAGTTTTTTTTTACAGTCGTCACGGTAAAGCTAGCAACAACTAGCATGCTATCGGCACACTTTCTGTTTAACAGCTTTAGAATTAGATGCGGGTAGCGGACACTGGTTTCGTTTTCACAGTTTCTATAAGCGTTTTTCAGCTTTTGTATATGTCTCTGGGTATAACTCGAACAAGAATAACCTCGGCTCCAGTATAAATTGCTTAGAAATAATGTTCTCGTGGTCACATACATCATCTTCTCCCAAAACAGTGCAAACTTTGTACACGTGATGCACTAGTGTTCCTCTGCTGCTAGTACAGTTTGGACACATCCGGATAATACTGCCGTTATATTATATTATATTGAGATCTGCGAAACTGTGCATCAGCCCCATGAGATAATCTGAGGCACATAATGATGGATGGTATGTGCTGGTACATGCTTCCCTCCAGTCAGACCTAGAACATTTAGAGAGGGGGTGTTACGCAAAATGGACTTTTGGGAGCTTTCGTCCATGTTATACATCAAAAACACGCCTAAAGTGGTTTTATATGTCACCCATGCATGACTGAGTGATCATATGTAACCCAGGATGCAACGTGCAGTAGTTTCATAAGCAGGAAGCTCACCGATTGTGTGGTAATTGTTACAAACCGTTGCTAGGGATGAAAGGAAGTCACACAACGCTGGTGGTGAAAGGGTAAAAAATAAGTGGCTTTTTTAATTATGAAGTAAATGTGAAAGTAACAAGTGAGGTAAAATCAGAATTATACAGCAAAACTAAATAACAAACAAAAATAACAACAAAAGGAGGCTCAACGAGTTCAAACTGGTACAAAATAAATTACAAAAGACCAAAACAAACCAGTCTCAGAAACTAGTCAAAGGACAAAAAGTGTCTCAATTTTACAAAGTCACAACAATCGCAGAAAGCCACAGAACAAAGTGGCATACGGTTCACTGACAGAATCCAGCAGTCAGGAGTGGCAGGGGGGCGGGTCCTTTTTAAGGTGTGGCGCCTGCAGGTGAAGGCCCAGGAGTGGCCGGGCTCTAGGGCGTCGCACCAATCAGCAAACAGGGCCCAGGAGCCAATCAGGTGCCAGCTCGCGAGTAATGCTCCAATCGCAGGAGAGGTCTGTCAGTTCGAAGCTTGCGCACACGAACAGGGATCAGCAGCAGGGACTTTACACATCTGGCTTGAAGGATATAAAGTAATAAAGTTTTTTAAGTGCATCACACGTATATACCAAAACACTATATTCATATATTGGTCTGAATACTGTTTAATGAAGTTATACGTTGATTTGAACGTTGTTTTAATGCTCTAACCCTGAGATCATTTATACACTGTAACAGTGCCCTTTAAAGGCACCATTGTGTGTTCTGAGTAACAGGAGGCAGCTCTGTGCTTTACAGAAACTCCCTTACAGAGATATAAAGTATCTGAAGACGTCTCAAGGTTGAAAAACACACCGGTGCAGTTGGGGATGTTGGAGAAAAGTAAGAGGTTTCGAAGGAGGGACCAAGGCTTGCACCTGCTCAACATATTATTTACATATTCATGATTGTTGTATTTTAACTCTGGGTTTAGGGAAAGGCAGTCAGAGCCTGGCATAAGTCCTGCGTACGGAGGCCGTTAGGGACAACGATCTGACCCAGAGCTCTGTATTAGAATTGTATTGTATAGGGAATAAACTTTTGGGATTATAACTGTTTGGTTTCAGTCGTCATTTTTAATAGAACACGCCTAACAGGCCGTAGGAGGAGCTGGAGGCCTGGGGCGTAACAGTAATCAGTCAAATGAAGCTCATCGAGGCTAGAGCAGTTAAAGGGGCCAATTTGGAGCCGAGTTCCACATTTGGTTCCGCATCCGACCGCGAGTATCATAGCAACCAAAGAGCCAATCTGGAACAAAGCTGTGGCCTTGCCGCACGCACCTACGAACATTTTAAGACCAAAATGACGAGCCTGACAGCAGCATTTAGGGAGAGAGGGGCCACCGTTCAGCTCCCATTTGGAACGCGGCGGCTCGCAGGTTAGCTATGTCCATTTATATTTACAGTCTGTGGTTGTAATAGTGCTCTGAAGGGGTGTGGCTTAGCAGAGAGCGAGGGCAGAGGGGACTCGGAACATCAAAAACGAAACTGAAACTCAGCAAACATAGCATTTCAAAACAATAAAAGGCAACGTGGTGATGTAAATATGTTATGTGTTAGCGATTAATACCTCAGAGAAATGTAAGTCCTGGTTTATACTCAGACTTTCCACATGAATTTTATCCTGAAAAGTTCTCAAAGCCTTAACACTGAACTGATTGAACCGAGCCACATAGAAATAGTTTTTTCTTTACACTTTGCGCTGTCAAAACTGCAACACATTTCCTGCCCTTTCACTCAGTATCTGACTGGCACCTCTGTTTTGTGACTCTTGTGGGTAATTTGTAATTTCATTTATGAGTAGTTGATGTGCTGCTATTTTCCCAATTATATGAACAAAGGCAAAGTGAACAATATGAAAAATGGAGCACCTGGGACGACTGCAGCTGATGAAAGAAAAAGCAATCATAATTTTGTTTGTTGAAATCATTACTGCCACCAATGCTATCAATAATACACACGCCAGGAAAATCTCATCAGGGAGAGAATTTCAGCTTCAAGGAATGAGGCAACTTTCTGGAAAAAATGTAGACGAAAAAAAACATTTAACATTGTTTTAGGTTTAATTTGCGCCTCGTAAATGTATTTTTTTTAAGTGACTGTATGTAACTTTCTGGAGGTGGAAAGTCAGCTGCATGATTCTATGGAAATGTAAAGTTAAAACCAAACTTCAGAACATTCTCCATGGAGATATGTGCTGAAGGAACAACATTTCCACGGAAGACCCTTCTCCAGGACAAATAAGAGTCAGGTTTGTAGAGATGCAAACCCGTTCAGAGTAAAGACACACGTTTTTCTATGTTTTTCAGTGCAATAAAACATCCATACTGAAAAAAAAACATGTATTTTTGACCAAAAAGTTACAAGCTACGGCTTTAAGGAGGCACTGAAAACGCAAAACAGGCCAACCGTTGTCTGCTAAACTCCAAAATAAATCTACCAAAATATTTTATGTGAATATTTTAGATGTTTTAGAAGCTGCGTACAATAAGTATACATTTAGAAAAAACAGATAAGCAGTTCTACATCAGAATAAAAATACTACAATTGCATTAAGAAATACCAATAATTTCCCTTTGTATGTTAAATATACAACATTTATTCAGTTGTTCTTTATTGCTAAGAAATACCTTAGGAAACATGCAGCTTTACCTTTCCACAGATCTGACCTGTAACTCAGCCTGGTGGCATTACTTGTCTGTCTCTATGGAGATACGGTCGACGCAGGCGAAGCAATATCACCTTGGAAAGCTACATGGCGCACCTTTAATGAGAGGGTATAGCTTTCTAATAACTGTAGGTCTGGATCTTGTTGTATAGATGAATATCAAGATTATTTAACAAATTGCCCCGTATCATCTCCTCATCACGTCTCTCTGTTCTCTGTTCTTTCTACCGGCCTTGATTTAAATATGCAAATTTGGCCTAAACCAATGCGGCATGTTCCATATGTAAAATGAATGTGGTGCTTGATGTAATTGCCTGAGGAGCGCAGTTTCTCCATAAATGAAAAATATGCTAATTACTGCACCTGCACATCCTGGAAAATCACACAATATTACATAGCTGGCACATGCTAACTGATGAAAAAACGATAGAAAGTACATATTCAAAAGGTCACGCTATCTGCACTGTGGAACTTTTCTGCTGAGGTCTGCCGCCTGCTCGTCACCACGGAGACGTTAATGCTTTGACTGGAATGTTAGCACGGCATTAAACGTATCTTCCGCTTATTCATTTACACTATTTGTATTGCTAAAAACTCACTTGAAAAACGTGCAGTCTTAAGCCCGGCGTCTACTGTGAAATTGGGCAAAACTCACAAAAATCTGTTATGATTGAGTCTGGGTCACAGTGGTTCAGAAATTGGACCAATCACAGGGCAGCGTTGTGGTTTTGGCGGAAAATGAAGCAGCCAAATAAACCAAAACAAATATGGTGACACTGACAAACTGTACGTACTTATATACATACAGATTATTTCGTTGTTTGATAATTGAGCAGAGGTGGAAGACGTCTGCGCTTTTCTCTCAACTGGATTTAACAAAAATTTGATTTCTCGACTTCTGCTACCGTGACGCGTCGACCAGTCAGCTTCAAATAGACGCCATGTCCTTGCCTCAAGTGGAGGAGTTCAAGTACCTCGGGGTCTTGTTCACGAGTGAGGGAAGGATGGAGTGTGAGATTGACAGGCGGATCGGTGCAGCGTCTGCAGTGATGCAGTTGCTGTATCGGTCTGTTGTGGTGAAGAAGGAGCTGAGCCGAAAGACAAAGCTCTCGATTTACCGGTCAGTCTACGTTCCGACCCTCACCTATGGTCATGAGCTTTGGGTAATGACTGAAAGGACAAGATGCCGGATACAAGCGGCCGAAATGGGTTTCCTCCGCAGGGTGGCTGGGCGCTCCCTTAGAGATAGGGTGAGGAGCTCGGTCACACGGGAGGAGCTTGGAGTAGAGCCGCTGCTCCTCCACGTCGAGAGGAGCCAGCTGAGGTGGCTCGGGCATCTGTTCCGGATGCCTCCTGGACGCCTCGGGAGGTGTTCCGGGCATGTCCCACCGGGAGGAGGCCCCGGGGAACACCCAGGACACGCTGGAGGGACTATGTCTCTGGGCTGGCCTGGGAACGCCTTGGGTTCCCACCGGAGGAGCTGGAGGATGTGTCTGGGGTGAGGGAAGTCTGGGAGTCCCTGCTTAGACTGCTGCCCCCGCGACCCGGCCCCGGATAAGCGGAAGAAAATGGATGGATGGCCATGTAGCTTGAACTCAACCCAGAGTACACCACAACCTGGCGTTAGCAGCAGTAAACGGCCAAAGTGACAACGACCACTTGCTTTAACCTGAAACCTGCTCCTATCTTTAGACATCTGGCACCTCATATCTTGTCTGTTTTCTCAGCGTCTTGTTTAGAGAAGGCTGCGTCTCCTCTGAGCCTTTTGTTCAAAGGTGTTTCATGTGTTATATTTGTGTTCTCGGCACAGCACCCGCTCCAGGGCAGTTCGGCGCAGGTTACCATGGAGATTCACTTTTATGACATAAGGAGCGATAAATGAATACGGTGCCTTAGAATGTGGTTTCGTCTCGGATTGGTTTCTGCAATAACCTAAAAAAAAGCCGCTATTACACTTGATTGTTCGTTGTTAGCGTTCTTACTGTGCTCGAGGTTGCTCCTCCGCAGATCTGACCTGTAACTCTATTCACTTGTTTATACCTTTGTGCTGTATCTTTCTCAGTGGAGCTGCTTAGTGGCGTTGAACAGAGGAACGGCCCAAGCAGCTCGTTTGCCTACAGACACCCCCCCACCTGCCCCTGCCGTCTGATTAAACTGACCACGGCTCTCCAAAGACCACCTAGGCTAATAGTGTCTGCTAAATGGACAGCGCAGGTCAACAGAGGAGAAACTGTGGTGAAACTGTCATAAAACAACAAGTGCAGAGGGAAGTGTTACAGTTAGCGGTTTTATGGATTTGGTTAACAGGGTAATCAAAGGCTTGTTAGGAGAAGGGGGAGTAGAACCGCCAAAAACTCTGTCTAAGAAATAAGATGGGATGAAACGTTCTCACAGTTCAGACGTTCACTTCGTTCGATTAAAGTGGAGGTAGATGTAAAAGTGTCAGTGCAATAGAATTAATCATAAAAATAGGTATAAATATAAGTATTGCTAGAAATGACAATAAAGGCAAAGGTTAAGGGAATATAACATTATGAATAAATATAAGCAGCACAAAATAGTGCAAAACATGACAGTTAAAAGTAGAGTAGAGACAATTTTATAAGAAACATGATGGGAAAAATATAGGCCATAGCCAATGATACAAAATGTTGGCTTTTCCGAGGCTTTCACAAAACTTTACAAAGGCCCAAAGTTGTGGGTCAGGAGCCGTATCCTGTCTCCACTTTCAGTAAGCCATGATTGACAGGCGGATTAACCAATCAAAGAGACGCACGGTCAGGTCGTGTCAAAGCGTGTAGAAGGGAGAAGGGTCTGGCTGCAGTTGATGGGCAGCTCCATGATGAGTGGTGCTCCTCCAGCTCAACATCTGGTTTGGTATCGACCCCAGACTCTAAACCTTGACCATGTTGCTGTCGCCTAATAACTTGTCCCCATTTGTACCGGATGTGATGGGAGTCACAATGGCGCCAAACCTGATTTCTGTTATATATTTTGTTCTGAAAGTTGGGAGACTTTTGGAGAGGAGATGTCTTCTGCATTTTGAGGCTCTTATGGTCTGGCTCCCGACCCTTTTGTGTTTGAATAGAGTGTTGAAGGAACAGACTGGTCTGGCAAATACAACGATGTAAACAGTGTACATCTCAATACAATAACAACAGGAAAAATTATGAAAACTTTTTAATGTATTATAATATTTGATTATTTAGATTAATCTAAATCTAACTAAAGCAATGGAATTACACGAAAAAAGCACAACACAATGATCAAAAGTCAATTGTGAACCAACAGGCCCAGTTATAATAGTGTAATTGTACTTTTCCCCCACACTTCTTCCTCATTATTTTATTAGCGCTGGTGCAGTCTCTGGAGAGTCCGTGCTTCAGAGGTGTTGTTTCATGTGTTAAGTCGACTGTTATTTCATCCTTGGCTCTGTAAGGAAGTTCATATTAGGTTACCATGGCAATTAACCTCCAGAGTATAAATACATCTTTATAGAGCAACACACTGAAGAACAAGAAACAAAAGCTGGCTCTATCAGAGTTGTGAATCTAATTCCTAATCTATTTCTGGCACCTAAACCTCACTAAAAGAATGAGCCTAAATTAAAACGTAGCGTAATCTAGGTTTTGAGTTAAAGGTACCTGATTTTTTCCCATGTTTTTTGAGCAAAATGTGTCTTGCTCCAGTACAGCTTTATTATATAAGCAGCTCTTAAGGTCAAAATAGGTTTGCGTGTGCTGTCCGCGTCTGATTAGAAAGCGGTTTATTGTCTGATAATCAGGAAGTGAGCATTAGCATGCAAGTGTTGTTAATGTAGGAATAACTTTGGACCACTGCAAACTGTTTAAAATGAAAAAGTTATGTTTTTCAAGTTTTTTAAACAGTAAAAATCAAGTATCCCGCTGTGCCTTTAACTTATTTAAAAAATCCTACACTTTTAACATAAAATTTAGATGCAAAAGGTGACATATTTATTTGGGTCATCATTTTTAAAGTTCTGGTTCATAACTTATTTATGTATGTACCTCAAAGCTATGGCACGAAATCTGAAAAAGGGCGACAGCAGCTCAGTTAGAAGTGTGTCAAATCCACTGATCCAAAGGTTGGTGGTTCGAATCCCGCTCTTGTCATAAACATCATTGGTTGAGCGGTCAGATCCACTGACCCACAGGTTGGCGGTGCGATTCCAGCTCCCACAGATGAATGTGTTGATGTCGTTGTGTCCTTGGGAAAGGCACTTAACTCACCTCGCTCCCAGTGTCTGCGTCCACTGATGTATGAATGTGTGTGTGAATGGGTGAGTGGTTCCTTGATGTAAAGCGCTTTGAGTGTCTCGAAGGTGGAAAAGCGCTATAAAAAAAATTGGACCATTTACCATCTATGAAGTTTATACAAAGTGCCAGTAGAGGGCGCTCAGACTGTTGGCTTATTGAGAGGCAAAGTAGTTTGCTTGAAGCTGACACAATGGCAAGCGACAAGAATTTTAATGGTGCTGTACCTGATTTTTATTGTCTTAGACGTGAAAACAGTAACTTTAAACTGTTTGCAATGGTCCAAAATGATTCCTCACTTCCCTAAAATGGACAAAAATTATACCATTTTAAACTCTGAAGAGAAAGATGGACTAAATCTGCGGTAGGCCTAACCCTTTTTGCATGAATGAAACAAAACACAACTCAAGGTAAGATAATTAAAACTCAAAATAAGTCAATTTGGCATAATACTCATTGGATTCATCTACCTGTTATGTGAGACTTTGAGAACTTTTCACTATATTTTATTTAAATAGTTAATTGCCATGGCAACCGTCGGATGAAAAAACCCACGGATGGCCCCTTACTCAAGTAACTGCGTTTACCACCCACTTTTGTTTGTGAGGTGGCAATGCCTAAGCCTGTCGTCGTACTGTTGTTTGTATTTCATGACTCAAGCATCCAGTGGGAAAATGAAAAACAAAATGGCTGCTTGTTCCACCGCGTGGCAGGTCGGCCTTAATAATGTTAATAATATCCGCAGGCAAACTCCCTCCGTAACAGCCCATTTATTTGTTTGTGTGAAGTCCTAATTTGAAAAAGACGTAGAGGAGCTTGTCAGTTTTTCCCACGATGTGACGTTAATTGTGAAGACGATTCACAGTGACAGCGCCGCTCCGACTCACAAATGAGCGGTGCATTGCAATTAACCCCGAACGCAACCAAAGGACGTGTGAATGTAAAATAAACAAGGGACAGAGAGTTGCAAATAGAAGCATTTTTATAATGCCGGCTATTGTCAATTGCTTAATATCAGTCTGGTCCCCACTCCCTCCATCGCACCTCGAGCACTGACTGTATAAAGAAGTGACCTAAGGGAGTGTGACGTCCCCACAGCGTCATCGCACCTCGAGCACTGACTGTATAAAGAAGTGACCTAAGGGAGTGTGACGTCACCCACAGCGTTCGGCTCCAGTCAAATGAAGCTCATCGAGGCCAGAGCAGTTATAGGGGCGAAGTTGAAGCCGAGTCCATATTAGGAATTCCGACCGCGAGTATCATAGCAACCAAGGAGCCAATCAGGAGCGAGGCTGTTGAAGGTAATGTCCCTTCCCACCTGCACCGGTGCTTTCAGATTCAGTCAGATTTGTTTATTTTAGTGAAATCCATAAATGTTTTTTTCAGTCCTGTATTATCTTTTTCCTTCCATTTTTTCATCATAAGCAGCCATATATATTTTTTCATCATGGTGGTCCGTGCCCTGATTGGCTGTTCCACCTGTCGTCTGAGCTCAGGAAGATTCACTGCTGAGGAGACTCACATCTTTCTGAAGTGAAGAAGTGTGTATTCTGAATCCCAGCCAAACCGTCAAGGCTTCTATCTCTGAAATAAAAACAGATTTGAACTAATAATAATGATGGACTTTCCAGACACCAAAACTGGTTTTGCATAATGCATTCTTCATTCATCCATCACACTGCACATTCTGTGGTGCAAAGCTGCCCTGGGGTAGACTATAGAAGTGTGGCTGCCAATCTATATCTACTGCCCTTAAACCTCCATCAATTACAAAGCCACACTAACACTTACATAGGCAACAATAGTATGAAGTGGTAGACACACCATAGGATCGAACCAACAACCTTCAGCAGGTTTTTCAGTGCATGCTCAACCACTAAGCCACTTCCACAATATCCACTTTCATACAGAGTCTACACGTATCTCTATTGTAGTCAATAAGAATAACGGCAATGTGTCAAATACGCCACCTGCATGTTTCCATGGAAACAGAAAGTTTTAGCCAAACTTGGATAGATACATTTTATGCCATACTGTGGAACATTCCAGGCACAACATCTCAACAGCAACAAGCAGATAATGTGTCTTGTACCAGGCCAAGTTACGAGTCAAGTCTGTGGCAAGAGAAGCTCGCTCACAGTGAGGATGCATGTTTATTTAGGGCTTTAGAGCAAGACAAACTTTTAGTTTCCATGTTCTAATTTGAAAGATTCTAATCAAAAAACACCTAAACACCAGCACATATGTCTCTCTCTCTCTCTCTCTCTCTCTCTCTCTCTGTCTCTCTCTCTCTCTCTCTCGTAAAACCTAAATGAAGCCATATAAGTGAGTGTAAGTGTAAACATAAGTGTAATGTTTGAAGTGTTTTCCTGGTATCTCTGGCTTCTCTCTCAAATGCTTTTTCCACCTATGCAGCTCTTAAATAATGTCCGTTCTTGCGCAGTGGCACAGTGGGCCCTGGGGCCAGTGCAGCTTTCATGGCATTTGTTTGGTGCATATTTGAGTGTTTGTTAACACGTCTCCAGGCGCTGCACTGACACAGGCAGCTTGATTAGGGCCGGCTCTGAACGCTGCATCTTAGTAATTGGGAAAAGTTGTCGCCCGCGGCCCTGTATTAAACGTCTTAAATAAAAATAATTCAGGCTGAAGAGGTGCTATTTCAGCGCAGGATGCTTTGAGCTGGAAACATGTTGTTGATTTGTAGAAGTGGAGAAGGAAAGTCCCAAAGAGCAAATGAGGAAATAAACTACACTTAATATTCAAATTTAAAGCCAAAATATGACCAAAATAAGATCTCATTTTAGGTTCATGATAAACAACTTTGAAAACACGTTGAATATGAAAATGAGAAATTCTGGCCAATTGCTTAAGAGCGAGAAAGCTTTGCAAAAGATTGAAAGATGCAAAACATTATGAGGTGGCAGAGAGTGGCAACGAAGTGCAAGTAGTAAAGTACTGTATAAGTAGAAATTTCAGTTATCTTTACTACTTTTACAGTGGATACTTTTTACTTTACTACATTTCAGAGCAGGTATCTGTACTTTTTACTACATTTTTTAACTGGATTGAAAAGTAAAAAGTACTTTTCATATGATTCGAGGGGTTATTTTTACCGTGTTCGTGGCAACATCCTGACTAAAGTTTTCAAGTTCAAGCTTCGGCTGTGAGCAAAACAAAAATAAATACACAAAATTCATAAGAAAAATTAAGAAATTGATTTGTATTGTTACTGTTGACCAAAATATGTATCGTTTTAAATCAATATCTATATAACTACACTTAACACTTTAACAAATGAACAACACTTGTGTGAAATACTTTTACTTTTTACTCTTAAAGCACATTTTTAAACAGGTAATTAAATACTTTTACTTAAGTAGATTTTTTCATGTGATACTTTTACTTGAGTAACTTTTTACCTCTGTATCTGTACTTTAACTTAAGCAACAAAATTGAGTACTTCATCCGCCGCTGCCGTAAATATAGTATTTCAATGCGCAGTAGAGCTAATCCGCTGAAAGGAGAGACACAGCGTCGTCCCTCTCCCCTGACGCTTCCTCTGGCGCTACCAAAGCTGAGGGAGTGCGGATAAGCAAATGTTGATATAAAATCTTTAAAAACACAGTCACCAACACAATATAAAGTTGCGGAAGAAGTTAGCTTAAAAACAAGGTACATTTGAAGTCATAGATTTGCAAAGCTTGGTAATTCAATTCAGTTTAGGAAATCCTTATCTTAATCCCCGCAAAGTCTTAGTCGATCTCCCTAATGGTTCTTGTAAATTCCCTAAATGAAAGGTAGGCAGTTGGCAGGAAACGATATTATGAAAGTTGATGTTATTTCTTCTCTTTTCACAAACTATTCTATAACAAAAGCCTCACCAGACATTAGTGTCTCATTGCTTATTCATGTAGACCAGTGGTGGAACGTAACGAAATTAAAGTAGTAAAGTACTGTACCTAAGTAAAAAAAAAAAAAGGTATGTGCTTTACTGAAGTAGATTTTTAAGGGGATACTTTTTACTTTTACCTCACTACATTTGAGAGCAGGTATCTGTACTTTCTACTCCACTACATTTTTGAACAGGACTGGTCAGCAGGTCTCAGACAATCATAAAAAAAAAAAAAAATGAGGGTTTATGTTTAACGCAATCATAATTTGAGCAAACAAAAATTTACAAATAATAACTGCTAGGAAAAAAACGACGGATTTGGTTGTTTCTGTTGAACCAAATTCAGTACAAATCGGTATCAAAATCACTACATTTTTTAATAAATCTCAAAATCTGCGAGAAATACTTTTACTTTTTACTTGTAAGTGCATTTTTAAACAGGTACTTTAATACTTTTACTTAAGTCAATTTTTTTCAGGTGATTCTCTTACTTTTACTTGATTATTTTTTTCTCCAGTATCTGTACTTTTACTTAAGTAACAAAATTGAGTACTTCTTCCACCACTGATGCACAGTAATCACACCTCTGTACCAACTTACACTGGCATTTAAGGAAAACCGAGGAACTTCTATTTAAAACTGTGGTGGCACTTCCGGTTAAGCGAGAATCCCATTCATTTCAAAGGAGAATTTGGGAAAAGTTTTGCGGCTAAAATCTGATATAAAGTAGATTCATTTGTGTAAAACGTTCCATGTTCACGTGACCAACAAGTCAACACTGCACCGATTCTCTGGAGGCTTTAAAACGGCTCTTTAGTCCCCGTAGAACTTATTTGCTGTCTGCCCCGTGCAAAATAATACAACCAGAACGACGATGGCAACTTCCGGAATAAGGTGAGCGTGACTGGTGTAAATAGGACACAACTGTTGGACAAAATGGCGACTATGCTAAAGGTCGCATGTGTTTATGTATGAATCACGTCTGCTGCATAGCCTTGGTCACATATGTTTATATTTGGCGTGGAAGGCGATCTACACTGCTCTTACTGCACGTAAAAATAGAAGTGCTGTACACAGACTGTTGAACGGAGTATCTCCTGTGCAGGTTTGTATGAGAAATGGGCTGATTGCCTCTTGGGCCAACATTCAAAAGAGAAATTTAAAACACACTTCTGCCACAAGTACATATGTCTTCACTGTGCTGCGGATTGGGAACAAGTCTATTTAAAGTGCACATGACAGGTTAGACTTCTCATTTCATTAGTTAACATAATTATATTTAAGATTTTACATGGTAAACGGTCACATTTTTATATAGCGATTTTCCACTTTCAAGGCACTCAAAGCGCTTTACATCAAGGAACCGCTCACCCATTCACACACACACACACACTCTTACGCTCGTGTGCGCTACGCAGACACTGGGGGTGAGGCGGGTTAAGTGTCTTGCCCAAGGACACAACGATAGCATTCATCTGAGGGAGCTGGAATCGCGACGCCAACCTGTGGGTCAGCGAATCTGACCGCTCTCCCGATGATGTTTATGTCGAGAGCGGGATTCAGGCCGCCACTATTCGACATAAATATCTTGCCTATTTTTTTTCTGTGTTTTACATTTTGGAGAATTGTACTATCCGGTTGGACATGGGCACAGGTATTAACTCCATAAACGCTGTCTAGAAACCATAATGTTAACAATCGCCAAAACGTCTAAGTCTACATGGTTTACCCTTTATTTGGATAAATGAAACTTTAAACTGACAGAAAAATCGCTTCCGTGTGCAAAACCTTCATACCTTCATTTTGGATAGAACATTCGGTACAGATGACAGAGGTAGAGGTGCTCAGTGAAATCTTATGAAAAGTACTTTATACTTTTAGCCCAGTTCAAAAAATGTAGTGGAGTAGAAAGTACAAATACCTGCTCTCAAATGTAGTGAAATAAAACTAAAAAGTATCCACTTTAAAACTGACCTAAGTAAAGTACAGACATCTAAAAATTGTGCTTAATTAAAGTACTTCACGCCAAGAAGCAATTAAAACATGTCAGACGCAGATGACCAGTTTGAATATTGCATAAAATATTTAAACAACTGTGACTGATGCAGACGAGGACATCGGCGCCATTTTAACAAGGTCAACAGTTGGCGGCAGCACCTCATATTAATAATTAAAACCTGCGCATTTGGCCAAAACACATTTCATGGTGTCAGCCCACTAATAAAACGGAAAACACAAGGTTAATTTCTCGCTTTCACAGCTTATGTCCTCTGCCCCGTTTTTAATAGCCTCCCGTGGCTTGTCCGCCATTTTGACTGGTCATCATTATAGGTTTGTAAAAGTTGTGGCTCTCAAACTGAGCCCAGAACTCCGCCGGCCCAAAGTTTGACCATTAGTAAGTAAATGGCGGATGGCGTGTCGCTGCCTGCTCCGTGGATACAAAAAAACAGGTCGCAGAAGTTTGAGTCTCTTGGTTGGGGATGTCTCTATATTTCGCTGGTGGTGTTTTTCTGAACGTTTAATTGGCTGCAGGTGTGAAGGGGGTCACTAATGGGTCTGACCTTGTGCGGCTAGTCACAAATCCACGTAACAGCCGCGTGTATCAACCGCACAGTCCCTGCAGCGAATTAAACCCACTGAGACAAGAGCGTTTAGGTTGGAAAAAGTACGGTTTGTTTTAAATTTATTTCAAAATAGACATTCAGCACATCAAGGTTTAGATTTAGAACTGAAAATAAACCAGAGCTAAACTAAAAATAACTAAAAACTAAACTAAAAATAGCCCAAAACTGAACCATTTGGAAAAGTAGGAGTATACAACATTAGTATTTTTACTGTTAAAAGAAAAACCCTTAACACGCATTCTTACTTTGAGCTTTTGTCCACTGATCCGAAGGTTGGCGGCTCCAATCTTGACGTAAACATCGTTGGTTGAGTGGTCAGATCAGCCAGTTCCAGCTCACATAGATGAACGCTGTCGTTGTGTCCTTGGGCAAGACACTTAACCCAACTCACCCCTAGTGTCTGCGTACACTGGTGCATGAATGTGTGTGCGAATGGGTGAGTGGTTCCTTGATGTAAAGTTCTTTGAGTGACTTGAAAGTGGAAAAAACGTGACCATTTACCATTTATACCAAACCGTGTAAACTTGCCATAGATATATTTATGTATCAAATGTATTTCTGGTATTTAAGTGTGATACTTTTCCTCGTCTTTAGCTATACGTAGTACTTTGTGGACTGTTCTGTACTTTGTGGACACACCTTCTCATTCAATGTTTTTTTTTCTTACGTTTACTACTTTCTTCAGATACATATACAGACATCAACACATATATGAAGCAGGATGTCTGGAATTATTAGCAAACTAACTCGATGTATGTTTTATATTTTCGATCCAGAGTCCTCAAAGTATCCACCCTTTGCTCTGTGAACATCTGCAAACCCTTGTCCTTCTCTCAGTGATCTTCTGGATGAAGTTTCCTGAAATGGTTTTCACTTCACAGCTGTGCCTTGTCAGGGTTCGTTAGTGGAATGCGAGTAGTGCAAAGCAGTGAGAGCTCTTTTACTCTCAAATATAAAAAGGATTAAATAGAAAAAAAAAGTACAAAAGCTAAATCCCAGGTGCTTGTGAATATTTGGAGGCCCGCATTAACACTGTAATCTGAATGTTGCTTTCCTCCCGTCCTATATTACACAAAATGGATTCTTGTGAGGTTTAAGCCATGTTATAATGCCTCCTCAAAAACACACCTGGAGTTGTGTTTTGTTTCATTCGCCCATGTTTGACTAATCCTTTATTATCAGTCTGTCTACATCTCCAAAGCTCAAAATGCTCTGTTCCACCTTGTGATGTCATGAAGCAGTAGTTTGCAAGTTAACAGCTACATTTTACCTTTTGTTTGGCAGAGATCGGCAATTCCAGGGCGGAAATCATCCAAATGATTCTAGTGAAGGTGTGTGGAGTTTAAGAACATAGTGGAGCACTTCCTTTATTACCACTAAATGACATCACAAGGTGGAACAGATTGTTTGCTGTTTGAAGCAAGAACTCAGCCTAAATGTTCAATTCAGTTTATTTTTGTAAAGCCCAAAATCACAACAGCAGTCGCCTCTTAGGGCTGAACATGAGAATTGATTTAACCAACAGAAAGTTAGAAAATCGAAATGAAAGAAAGTCATTGGTCAATAACAGACAAGCAGATTAATCAGCATTCACAGGAAACAAGCAAATGGATCCCAGAGCGTCTTTGTCCTTAGACCCACCTTCTCGACAAGAAAAAAAAAAAAAAAAAACTATAAAAAAGAGAAACCTCGAGGAGAACCACAGTGAAGGAGAGATCCACTCCCATGGACGGACAGCTGCAGATGTGTCCAGGACTAACGTGCATCCGTTTGCAGAAAGAGTTCAAGTCTGTGGGGCCAGAGCCACTCAACTAAGAGACAGAGGGGGGCCCACCCACGGCAGGACGGGAGCCACCCCAGCCAGGCGCCGGGCCATCCAGCCAGGCGAGGTAAGGGAGGGTCCGGGTCCACAGAACAGGATCAGGGAAACAAAACACAACTCCAGGTCTGTTTGTGATGAGGAAACAACATTTACAACATAGATCAGAAAATAGAGCAATATGGGCCCTTTAAACCTGTCTCTGTTTTCAGGTTTTGTTCACCTGCGCAATCACCATAACATTAGCATCACATTAGCTGCCTGTAATTACTCCATTATCGATCATCGTGGGCTATAGATTTGCATTTGTTCTCTGGGCCAGGGTCAATAATGTGGTTAATTGTGGGTTTGACAAAAGAAAAATATCCATTGATTGTGGATTTCACTCATAAGTAAACGTGACTAAATTATGTTCTGTGGTTGTGCTGGACATGAAGATGAGAAAATATGAGCTCATAAAACCACGTGGGGGGTCTGCCACCTGCTCATCTCCATGACGGTGTTGTTGTTTTGCCTGGATTGTTTCACTGTATGGCATTATTACCTGGTGTTTATTTAATTGCATGTGCTTTTATAGCTCAAAAACACCTTAACAACATGGATCCTTACACTGAGTGGGCTTTCTTCTCCGCAGATCTGACCTAACGTTAATGTCATACAGCGGAACATTCCAGGCAAAGCAATAACATCTCCGTCAAGACAAGCAGGTAGCAGAGCCCTCCATCTGAAAAGCAACAGTGCACCTATGGCCTACGGGACAATAACTCATTTTGTAATTTGAAAACAGCACTGGAGGCTATTTACTTCTACCATGTTATAATGTCCAGACTTTGGGAGACTCAGAGGGTTAAAAACAAAACTGAAACTAATTAAACATGTTAATACGTTGTTTTTGGTGAATATAGCATTTTCAAAACGATAAAAGGTAACATGGCGATCTAAATATGTTACGTGTTTGCAGTTAATACCCCACAGACGTGTAATTGCTCGGTTTCAGATGACGTCACAACATTCTATAGGCCAATAATATTTTATACAGATGAGGGGCAGCTCAAATTAATATTGTTAAAATGTAGATTTCTGTTGTAATACAGTGAGTTCTTAGCTTTAGTCACTAATAAAAATGATCAGGTTCAACATTTGCGCATTTACCATTTGGATATTTCATGACAAAGTACAATGTAATCAGTAAAAAAAAATGGCTCTTGCCCCCCATCCATAGACTGCATATTTAAATGGGCGTAGCTAACCCGCTAGCCGCCACGTTCCAAATAGGAAGTGAGCATGGGCGCGCTCCCTGCTCCGTCGACGTCATTTTGGCCTTAAAATGTTCGTATTAACCCGCGCAACATGATCGTGGTGTTTTTATTTCGCCATTGTGTCTGGAAATCAAGATAATAACAGACAAATCAGGCGCCTTCTTTCCCCCGTGGTCGCTCCTGCTAGCGTTAGCAACAAGTTTGATGAGATTTGACAAGATTTGCTAAGCGCCCGCTCCCCGCTAAACCAGCGGCGCGGGCGGGAAGGGGCGTTACCTTCAACAGGCTCGCTCCGGATTGGCTCTTTGGTTGCGCCGCTATAACTGCTATGGGTGACGTCACGCTCACTTAGTCCACGTATTTATACAGTTTTCACATTCTAGATTCTGAAATCCACTAATACTCTTTGTTGGTGATATCAGTTAATAACACATTTACTTTCTACACTCACACCCTGCAGCTTTTGAATGAACTCGGAAAGTAAAACATATTTTTGGAATAACTTTTCCTCTTGCGATGCTCAAGTTATCGACCCAGCTGTATTTTTTGGGCATAGCTGTGTACTGAGATACAGACGTTTTAAAGCAGAGGAATCAAAGAGCTAGGACGCTATGGGACGGGACAGCGCTGGAGGCCAACTGTGATTCTGGTTCATGTTTTTAAATGTGACCTTACCATTCATCTGAAGCCATTACCTTCAGATGTCACAGCGCCCCCTGGAGTCAACTATTAATGATGCGCCCCGCAGCTGCCTCTGTGGAGATACAAGCTAATGAGCGGCGCCTGATCACACGCTCACCTTTAAATACAGACAAAGTTCACTCGGGCTTAGAAGAAAGTTCAAAGTTGTTTTGCCTGTTTGACATTAAGTATTTTGCACTTTTGGAAAGCATCTCTTTAATGTTTTGGATCATTTTAAGACCACAAAACGATCGAAAACTATACTTTTAATTTGGGACTTTTTGTAATTTCACAGCAAGAACAACGGCATGAGTTTATTTGTGTAGAACCTCTCACGAGTCAAACGAAGACAAATAGATTCTATAATTTTGCTCTATTCTCTGTTCAAAAACCCAGTCATTGGAGCGATGATGATGAATGAAAAAGCGTTGGTATCCTCTTCGCTATTTCTACAGTTTTGGAGCCGTCTCTAGGCAACGTCGTCTGGCGCTGTCTGGGTGCTCTGATGTCATGTTGGAACCTTACGCTTTGAGATTACGAAGCAGCGACTCGACAAATAGTTGTAACAGAAGGTGTAAAAAAAAAGTGTAGGGAGAGAAACAGGTGGGAGCGCGAACAAATCTACCATTCACCCATCTTCATGATTCACAAAACATAATAAATAATATGTCTAGACTTCTTAAAGAGGACGAATTATACAGCTACCATGTTACAACGTTTCCTCATCAAAAACATGCATGAAGAGGTTTTAGACGTCATCCATGCATTTTTCAGTAATTTAGCGATCTCTTCCTAGCTCTATTCGAACCCTCCTTACGGTCAGCTGTGAGATTCTGTCCAAGGCTCCGCCCACAAGCCTACGTCACCCACGCTCCCGCACGTCAATTCACCGTAAATATACAAAAACATGATACAAAACTGTGCACTACAACTTCACAAACCTGAAGCGATGTGCAGTAGCTTCATTAGCAGGATGCGCGCTGGTTGTGTTGTGGTAGCGCTCTGAAGGGGGAGTGACTTAGCGCGGGGAGCAAACAGAGTGGGGGAGGGGCTCAGAGCGTCAAAAACGAAAGTGAAACTTATAAAATGTGTTAATTACATGTTTTGGGCAAATATAGCATTTTAAAAACAATAAAAGGAAACATGATGATCTAAATATGTTATGTGTTAGCGTAGCATTAGCCTCATAGAAGTAAAATATTCTCTCTTTAACTTTTAAGAGTGAAACTACGAAAGATGTTTACCAAGTCTTGATTCTCTGCAGTGTTCTGTGCTTATCACTTTGTCTTTGTGGAGTGAGCCGTGGTGCAAACAGACCGAGCAGCTCTGCTCCTGCCTCAGTACAAAGCAAATGTTTGTGTCTAACTCCTGGAAAAGTCAGTTTGAAAGTGACATCACCTCCAGCGCTGTCTCTTCCTTATCATCTTTTTATTATCTGCTCTCTCTCTCTCTCTCTCTCTCTCTCTCTTCCTCATTCTATCTCTCCTTCTCTTTGCCCCTCTCGTTCTCTCTTTCACTATCCGCTTCTCTCTCTCTCTCCCTCTTTTCCTCATTCTATCTCCCCTTCTCTTTGCCTCTCTCTTTCTCTCTCTCTCACTCTCTGTCTATTTCTCTCTCTCGCCCTCTCTCTTTTTCTCTTTCTATCTCCCCTTTCTTTGCCTCTCTCTCTCTGTCTCACTCTCTGTCTGTTTCTCTCTCTCCGTATTGCCTTTCCTCTTTCTATCACACCTTCTCTTTGCCTCTCTCTCTCTCTGTCTGTTTCTCTCGCTCCCTCTCTCTTTTTCTCTTTCTATCTCTCCTTCTCTTTGCCTCTCTCTCTCTCCCTCTCACCCTTCTCTCAGTTTCTCTCTCCCACTCTCTTTGCCTCTCTCGTCGCCTCCCCCCATGTGCCCCTCTCTCAGCCTCATTTCTCTCTCTCTCTCTCTCTCTTTCTGTTTCTCTCACCCACTCTCTTCGCCTCTCTTCCTCTCCCTTTTTCTTCCCCTCTCCCCCTGCGCCGCCCCTTCCCTCCTCGTCTCTTTCTCTCCCATCGGTCTCTCTTAACCTCATGTTCTCTCCCCCTCCCCCGTTCTCTCTATCCTTCTCTCTTTCTGGGAACATCCCGCGCTCCGAACAGCTCCCCCCACAGTCGGCCCGGCGTGATGCTGTTTCTAAGCTCACACTATCACAGCTGTAGAATACAAATATCCAGTTTGTGCTCTCCAGCCGATTCATGCCTCGTAAGCTCCTTTAAATATATTCTGTCTATTCTGGGTTTTGCACAGTCATTCCCTCTCTCCTCTGCATACATCCTACACTCTTTGGAGCGCGATGGGACGCGCCTCGTCAGTCACGGTCCCGGGACGCCAAAGACAAGGTCGCCGGGGTCTGTCACTCCGAGATTAAAGCAGGTTCATCCATCCAGAGAGCTCCCCCTCCAGGCGGGCATTAGCATAGCGCGTCGCCGTGCCAAACTGCGCCCTAATGGATGGGCGGCGCGCGAGGGCTGACCTCCGAACATACGGCTGTCATTTCAGGACGCCGCGACCTGGGGGACGGGAGTTTTGGGAGAATAAATGTCTTTGAGAAGTTACTGTTTGGTGATTCAACTGTTACACCTTGTGATGTCATGAAGTGGCGGCGGTAGTTTTCAAGTTAACAGCTGCCTTTTACCTTTTGTTTAGCAGAGATCGGCAATTCCAGGGCTGAAATCATCCGAGTGGTTCTAATGAAGGTGTGTGAAGGTGTCCTCACAATATTCTCGAACGTCTGTACTTTAAGATCGAGTTAGTGCAGGGACTTCCGGCTCCTTTGTGGGATCCGAATCTTTTGGATCCGTTCCTGTCAAAGAGCCGTTCTAAAAAGTTTGACTATTTATTTATATGACAGAAGCCAATGTGAGAACTTTATCAACAAACTAATCACAGAGAAAAATAACCAAGGCTCAGCTGTGTTTAAAATAGTTCAAACTGAGAGTGGGAGTGTGTTTGTCCTTTGGAATTATGCAGAATCTAAGTAAAATGTTGCTCTACAAAAAAAAACTGTTATGATGCCAAATCCGTTTTTCAAATCTCTCAGTCATATCACCTGTTCTGCATCTGAGCTTGTTCTTGTCTCGGTTCAGCGTGACTTAGTAAAAAAAAATGCATAAAAATGACAAAGAAAAAGATTTGATTCTTTTAAAAGATGCGATCTGGATCCAGACGTTCATGTAAAGGAGCCGTTCAAAAGAGCCGACTCACTAGAATCACTAGATTGAGTCAGTTAAAAGGACTTTAAGCCCTAAGATTAAAAGCACTGTACCTTTTAAAAATGTGAAACTAGTTCATCTTTAACATTTTCACTTACTTTATGCATTCAGAGCATCCTAATTATTCACCATGATGAGTTTATAAGCACTTTTCACAACTTTCAAGGGCCAGACCCTGTTGCCGTTACCGTAATGCTAACAAAAACTAGCATAATAACCACACACTGCCTGATTATGGGACAATAAAACACTTCATAATTAGATGCAGACAGTACACAGATATACAGAGCTGATTATACTATATGTCTGCACTGGGGCAAGACAATTTTGCTCAAATACTGTACATGGCAAAAAAATCGAGCACATTCCTACCAAATAATGATGAGGTAGAACATTTGTGGATGATTACGACTCCCTGCCGCCATCTGAAATGACATGATCAGTTTAGAGAGTTTAATATGAAATGGAAGGATCACACTCCAAACACAGTGCTGTACAGAGACCTTCCACCAATCAGCACACAGAATCACAACATGATCGTCCTATGGGACTACGGGACGCTCACACGGGCCAAAAAGAGCCGGCAGTTTGTGCGGAGAACAGGTCTGACAGTGACAGACAGAAAACTCACCTGTGGGAGGCCCGAGTACCGTATTTTTTGGACTATAAGTTGCACTTTTTTCATAGTTTGGCCGGGGTGCGACTTATACTCAGATGCGATTTATATGTGAAATATATGTTTTTTTCTTCATTATTATGCATTTTTGGGCTGGTGCGACTTATACTCCAGTGCGACTTATACTCCGGAAAATACGGTAAGTACGTTCTAATCTATAACGTGAACGAACGCAACCTGCTACTTGTGTCTAATATAGATTGTTCACAATAACCCTACAGCACCATTTGGTACAGCAAGAAAAGAAGGAAGCAAACAGAGAAGATGGGGTATAATGTAGTAAAATGTTATGTTTCATTGATAATCATAAAAATAAAATAGGGAACAGTTGGTTCTGTTCCTCTGAGACATAAAAAGTTGTGACCCATGTACTGAGAAATGTAACGAACTGTAACCAGACTCACTGTAGCCAAAGATATCTCAGTGATGGAGCGGAGACGGGCCAGACTCTCTTACATCTCCCAACGCTTTGCTTCTTTCCTATATATTTTTCATATTTCATTTTGTTTAGGCTACGGGCAGGAGCTGCATTAACCACATGGGCGTTTGCAGCTGGTCTTAGTCCCATGGCCCCGAGCCGCCGTCCCAAACGCATCTGTCAAAGCCGGCACACAAGCCCTATTAGCGCCACCCTGTCCTGTACCGCGCTCTCCCGAGTCTGGCTCAATACGCCGCCGGGAATCTATTTACAGAAGGGGCCCTCGGAGCACTCAAGCTGTCGTCAAACCATCCATTATTTCTCTCTTTTGGGCTTAAAAATGAGCCGAGTTTTGGGTTCTTTTTGTGTTCGGCTGCAGCTGTAACTTTTATGAAGGAGAGGCCGACACCTGCGGAGCTTTTTTATTTCCCCCGTTGCACGTAATGTTCCGCAATATGATATTCAAATTATCTATTTCCATGGAAACAAGCAGGTAACGCCCCCAAGCGGTCATGCCCTGCACACTGAAGAAATGCATGTTTTTTGAGGTAAGTTTAAGCAATAAATATAGCATAAATTAAACGTAGATACCATAGACTGTATATACAGTGGGTACGGAAAGTATTCAGACCCCCTTAAATTTTTCACTCTTTGTTATATTGCAGCCATTTGGTAAAATCATTTAAGTCCATTTTTTTCTTCATTAATGTAAACACAGCACCCGTATTGACAGAGAAACACAAAATTGTTGAAATTTTTGCTGAGTTATTAAAAAAGAAACACTGAAATATCACACGGCCATAAGTATTCAGACCCTTTGCTCCGTATTTAGTAGAAGCACCTTTTGAGCTAATACAGCCATGAGTCTTTTTGGGAATGATGCAACAAGTTTTTCACACCTGGATTCGGGATCCTCTGCCATTCCTCCTTGCAGATCCTCTCCAGTTCTTCAGGTTGGATGGTGAACGTTGGGTTTAAGTCAGGGCTCTGGCTGCGCCATTCAAGAACAGTCACGGAGTTGTCCTGAAGCCACTCCTTCGTTATTTTAAAAATGAACTTAAATGATTTTAGCAAATGGCTGCAATATAACAAAGAGTGAAAAATTTAAGGGGGTTTGAATACTTTCCGTACCCACTGTATAAATGGACATAGCTAACCTTACCTTAGCTTTCTTAGAAAATATAGTCAGCTTTGGCGTTTCCTATAAAGTGCATCTGTATTTGTGGAGCAGATGCACCCCCAGGTATTTATAGGTCGACACTATTTCAACATCTTCCCCACTGATGGTCATAGTTTGAATTGGGGGGTGTCGCGCCTAAAGTCCATGACCATCTCTTTCTTTTTTGGAAGTATTTAGAATGAGACTGTTTTCTTGGCTTCATCTACACAAATTCTCTATAAAAAACTCCTGTATTCCTCTTCTTGTCCATTTTTGATGCAAGCCACTATCGCTGTGTCATCAGAGTGTTTTCGAATGTGGCAGGACTCAGAGGTATAATTAAAATCAGTAGCGTATAACGTGCTGTCAGGCTCGTAATTTTGGTCTTAAAATGCTCATACTGACCCGCTCTACATGATCCTCGTATTTTTATTTCCCCATTGTGTCCATAATTCAAGATATGAACATTAATAACAGACAAATCAGACGCCTTTTTCCCCCAAGGTCGCTCCCGCTAGCGTTAACGACAGGTTTGATTGACAGCGTTGCTAAGCGCTCGCTCCATGCTAAACCAGCGGTGCGGGCGTGAAGGGCCGTTTCCTCCAGATTGGCTCTTTGGTTGCTATGATACTCGTCAGAATTCCAAATATGGAACTCGGCTCCCAAATTCGCCCCATAA
Source organism: Periophthalmodon schlosseri (assembly GCA_000787095.1). Taxonomy (NCBI): domain Eukaryota; kingdom Metazoa; phylum Chordata; class Actinopteri; order Gobiiformes; family Gobiidae; genus Periophthalmodon; species Periophthalmodon schlosseri. Next base: position 60,067 of record KN486993.1, on the reverse strand, counting down.
CTGCTCTAGCCTCGGCCTCAATGAGCTTCATTTGACTGGAGCCGACTTAGTCCACTTCTTTATACAGTCTATGGTTGACACGTTTAATGCCATACTGTGGAATATATCAGACAAAAGAAACAGAGACACAAAGGTGGCGCTCTCTCCACCAGAAAAGTTACACAGTGCACTTTTAAAATACATTTTCTTGTTCCAATGGTGTCGCGATGCCGCCTCTCACAGGTAAATACTGCCCTTGTTTCCTTGAGCGAGGCCCTTTTTCCAGTTTGCAAATGTGTGTATGAATGTGTGAGTTGCTCAATTGGTTTGTTTTGAAGGGGCAACGAAGCAAACATACAAAAGTAGATGAATAAATAAATGTATAAATATGCAAATAAAAATTAAGAGTTCATTTGCAAAAACAGATAAGTGGCTTTCAATTTGCTCTGGGTCCAGCAGGGTTTTAAAAAGCCAGATAAAAAACCAAAAAAACCAAACGAAAAACAAAATTATAATACAAAAAAACCCCAAAAGATATAAATATAGTAGTGGACTGTTTGAGGTTGTGGACAGGTGTCTTTTATACTGAGAACGAGTTCAAACAGGTGCCATTAATACAGGTAACGAGTGGAGGACAGAGGAGCCTCTAAAAGAAGAAGTTATAGGTCTGTGAGAGCCACAAATCTTGCTTGTTTGTAGGTGACCAAATACTTATTTTACTGAGGAATTTACGAATTAATTCATTAAGAATCCTCCACAGTAATTTCCTGGATTCTTTCCCCCCATTCTGTCTCTTATAGTTGAAGTGAACCTATGATGAAAATTACAGGCCTCTCTCATCTTTTTAAGTGGGAGAACTTGCACAATGCTTGGCTGACTAAATACTTTTTTGCCTCACTGTAAAAGGACTTTAAGCCCTAAGATTAAAAGCACTGTACCTTTTAAAAATGCGAAACACAGAACTAGTTCATCTTTAGCAGTTTGCAGTGATCCAAAGTTATTCCTCACTTACTTTATGCATTCAGAGCATCCTAATTATTCACCATGATGAGTTTACAAGCACTTTTCACAACTTTCAAAAGGCCAGACCGTGTTGCCGTTACCGTAATACTTACAAAAACTAGCGTAATAACCACACACTGCCTGATTATGGAACAATAAAACACTTAAATTTAAACTTATAATTAGCCGCAGACAGTACACAGCAGACTTACTTTGATCTCCAGAGCTGCTTATACAATATATCTGAGGCAAGACAAATTTAGCTCAAATACATGGAAAAAAAGTCCATTTATTCGTAAGCAAAAGATAAAAAGTAACCAGGTATCAAAACAGAGATATGTGATTTCCAAAAGTACTGTTCAAATATCTCATAAAGCCAGTATAGTCCTATGTAATACGGCACGGGGCTCATAAACAGCATGTGTTTGCATGTGATCTGGTTCTGCTCCAGTTGCTGCAGTGAGTGAGGTCTGTTGATTTAATTAGATCCTTGTAACATTGCTGTAATTAACTCCACACATATACAGTCTATACAGCCGCTCTGTGGATCATGCTACTGCTAATTAACTACATTTATACCAATGTCACTGCAGCGGAAAACACAGCTCAGAAAGAAAACAGCACAGACCACACAACTCACAACACAAGTCACTTACATTTGGAATATATATGTTGTAGCCAGTGCTGGAAGGAGTAGAAGTAAAAGTACAGATACCGAAGCCAAAAAATACTCAAGTAAAAGTAAAAGTATTACATGAAAAATCTACTTAAGTAAAAGTACCCCTTTAAAAATGTACTTAAAGAATAAAAAGAATAAAAATACAGATTTGTGCTGAATTTTGTTCAAAAGAAACAACTGAATATTTTTTTTTCCTAGCTATTTTTATTTGTATATTTTTGTTTCCTCAAACTACGAACGTGTTAAAAAATAAACCCCTCAGACGTTTCAGCAAGTCTCAAACAGTAATAAAAAAATATTTTATTCTTTTCAGTCCTGTCCAAAATGTAGTGGAGTAGAAAGTACAGATACTGCTCTCAAATGTAGTGAAGTAAAAGTAAAAAGTATCCACTGTAAAATCTACTTAAGTAAAGTACAGATACCTAAAATGTGTGGTGGTGTAGTGGTGTAGCAGCAGTATAGTGATAATAGTAACAGTATTGACATTAAAGGCCCTGTATTCGATTTTTTTTCCCTTTATGTTTCTTATGTAACAACCAATCACTCAGCCGTTATCAGACATGTGCCAAGTTCTAATGAAAGCATCCGTGATGTGTGCAAATAAATGAAAATAGATGATTAGACAGATGGCATACTTGTTTACAAAAACGAGGTGACAGAAATTTGAACGATCCTTTCCTGATTAACCACCCTCTGCAGTTCCTCCAGCGGCCAGTAGATGGGAGCAGAGGCCCACGGAGCCCCTTGAGCGGAGCGTAGTTGAGTTTTTCCAGATGGTGAGTGGCAGGCAGTAGCTCTTCTTCATGTCCTCCTCTCCCCAGAGTAGAAGCAGACACGGCCTTTCAACTCGCTTCAATCAAGTTTTCATACGCGCACACGGACACACACGCGCACACACGCACACACACACGCACACACACACACACGCACACACGCACACACACACACACAGGGCTTTGTACAACGGGAACGGCGACCATGGTTTCAAAAAGAGAGAGAAATAGACAGGAGCTTACGTCCGAACACGAGCAGTTTACAAGCAACACCAAATCAAAGATAAGGGTTAACTATTTGCAGTGTTTCCCAACCGGAGGTTCAGGGACCCTTGGGGATGCATGAAAAACCGCTCGGTTTCAGATGACATCACAACATTACATAACACGACATAAAATGAATATTGTGCATGTGTGTTTTTTATACAGAGGGATATGAGTCCGGTCACCACACCCTCCGCTGCGTCTCGAGCCAGAACCAAACAAGATCGCGCAATCGGATTCGTTTTTATTCAGTGACCCATGTGAAACAAAGGAGCTCACTGGTCGCCTGTTTGTTTGATACGAACGAGCCATACGTGTCCCCGATTGGCTAATCCACCTGTCAATCACACCCATCGGAACTCGGGGAGATTCAACAGTGACCACACTCACATATTTGTATAATACGAAAGTGTGGATTCTGGATCCGAGGCAATACAAGAAGTTAATGGGTCCAGTCACTCAGAAATAATCAGGTAAAATATTTGTGAAGTATGTGAGTATGTGAGTGTGGGACAAAACTAAAAAAAAAGATCAAAACAATAAAAGTTGGACACTAGAAATAATCAGGTAAAATATTTGTGAAGTACTTCGAGTGTAGGACAAAACTAAAAAAAAAGATCAAAACAATAAAAGTTGGACACTGGACTATGGGATTATCAGATATATTTTAAGGATGTCATGCATTGTTGGATACAAGGGGTGCATTTATATTTATTTCACACTGGTTTTACTCATAGGAACTGGCAACCCCAAATGAGACTCATGTGGTAAAACATTTGTGAATTGGGGGTACTCCGAGTGTGAGACAAAACTTTAAAAACAAGCTCAAAACAATAAAAGTTGGACACTGGCTATATCTGTGTAATCCCTCAGTCGTCCAGGTCTGATCCACAGCAAAAGAAAAATAAAATCTGTCAACTGAACGAAATGACGTTTCGCTGCTCATCCAAGCCACTTCTTCGGTTCTGGTCATATTACTTGTGGACACTGCCTTAGACTATGGGATTATCAGATATATTTTAAGGACGTCATGCATTGTGGGATACAAAGGGTGCATTTATACTTATTTCACACTGGTTTTACTCATAGAAACTGGCAACCCAAATGAGACTCACGTGTGCCGTGTCTCAATTCAAAGGCTGCACCTTTCGAAGTACCGTTCGAAGGACCCGGCCGACGAAGGGTGCTCCTCCGTGTAACCTCCGTGGACCGCAAAGGCCGTGCCGAAAATGGGACAGGTCTTCGCCACGGAGCGCACGTCAACCGCTGTCTGTGCGCTTATGTTAAGTCGCCTTGCAACCGTGACAGCTACTGACCAATGAGCTATACGTTTAAAACGGACTCCGAACTAATTACAGTTTTATTTTTATTATTTATTTGTTTATTTTTTATTTAAAAGTGTATTCCGAACCGGACGACAGTATCAGTAGCAGCCGCGGACTCCATTTTGTCCCGTAGAAGAAGTCACGCGCGGTGCATGATGAGATATAAAAGTGTGCAAAGTCTGCTTGGATGCACGCTTCGTTCATCTCCATGGAAACGCAGGGCACATTCGTCGGCCGCAGTCGTGGGGTGCGTGAAATGGGACGGGCCTTGTCGCGCCGGAAGTGACGTGAGGTGCCCTTCAAATGCAGCCGACGAAGTGTGAAACCGTCGAATTGACACACGGCATTGGTAAAACATTTGTGAATTGGGCGAACTCCGAGTGTGAGACAAAACTTAAAAAAAACCCCTCAAAACAGTAAAAGTTGGACACTGGACTATGGGATTATCAGATATATTTTAAGGATGTCATGCACTGTGAGATACAAAGGGTGCATTTATACTTTTTACTGGTTTTAGTCATAGGAACTGGCAACCCAAATGAGACTCATGTGAGACTCATACTGCCTTCTGATCAGGTAATTACAATGACAACATCAACAACTTGTAATTCATGTCCAGTGTTTTCTAAATGAATAAATCGACACGTTTACCTTGTATCTGGAGACGCGCACAAAAACACATGTGCCAGAGAAAGTGCGCGATGGAGAAATTTAATGCCATACTGTGGAATCTCCATGGAATCAAGCCGGCGCTGTACTCTCCCTTCACTTGGCTTATAACCAGAAGTTTGTCAGTTCAAATCCCAGTCTAACCACTTCATGATGCGTTCATTCATGGTTCATTTGTTTTCCTTAAATGTGTTGTAAGTAGCACGTTAGCACAGCTGTTAGCTTCATGTTAAGTGCCTGCCAGGACCAATCAGTGTCACACTTACTGTCAAATCGTAAACAAATAAGGGCTGGGATGTTTACGGAGAACTGGAGAACTGGCGGAATACAGATGTGTGCAGAGGTGTGGCTACTGCACATGAATAAGCAATGAACCATATATGTCAGTTTAATGTTGGAAACAAATGGATTCAGACTAGAAAAATAGTGGGGGTTTTATTATATGGAGTGGAGTTTATTATATGGTGGAAAGAAAATATCAGAGTAAAGCGAAGAGTGGACTGGAGTGGACTTCCCAAGTGCAGCCAATCAGAGCGCTGCTTTGAGAAGTAAAAATACACCTCGCCGACCACACACAGACATAACAGGTACAAAAGTATATGACATTCAAGTGATTTAAAATGAAGAATTCTTAAGAGAAACCTCAGAGATTAGAATAAGAATCTGATTTGGTTCAAAAGTGCTATTTCTACAATACACAAACTATACTCATTTACAGAAAAGTACCCCAACATTAAAGAGTAGCAGTGATGTGATGCTCGTGAACGAGTCGGCTCTTTTGAACGGTCTTCTGAACCGGATCTCATTTTTTAAAAGAACCAAACCTTTTTTCTTTTCAATTTGTATGCATTTTTACTCTGAACCAACACAAGAATCAGGTTTGTGCAGAAAAACACATCTGGCTTCTTAATAACAGTTTTTAGTTATTATTATTCTAGTACAACATTTTATTTTGATTTTCATCATTTCAAACACGCTCCCACTCTCAGTTTGAACCGTTTTAAACGCACCTGAGCCTTGGTAATTTAAATGAGTTCTCACATTGGCTTCTCTCGTATAAATAAGTAGTAAAAGAACCAGTCTTTTGAACGACTCTTCGCAGATAACGGAGCCAAAAGATTCGGATGCCACAAAGGAGCTGAAAGTCCCATCACTAAAGAGTAAGTAGGTAGAGGACAAACTTCTGTAAGGAGTATTTCTTGAATTGATCCTGCAAGAAAGTCTTAAATGTTCTGCGTACCACACCAACTTGTTCGGAAAAAGCTGATTCCTTAAACTTTTACATTTGATTTAAATAAACACAAACTAAAGGTGCTATATGTAACTTTTCAGGCTGACAGTTCACCACCTGCTTGTCTCCATAGAGATGTTTTTGCTTTGCCTGGTTGTATAAAAGAAGATGACACGACCAAGTTACAGATGTGATCCGTGGAAAATTGATCTGGTTTAATGTTTTTCAAGGTATTTGTTAAAGGAAATAAGACACCTGTAATTAAATAAATGCAAGACAAATATTATTGAACATAACAGGCAAGCAATAACATCTCCATGGAGACAAGCGGGTGGCAAGCCCCCTACTGGAAAAGTTACGTCATTACGCTGTTTTCTGATCTATATTATAAAGTTGTTTCCTCGTCACAAACAGACCTGGAGTTGTGATTTGTTTCATTCACACATGTTTAAACAAACCCCGGCATATTTAGGCTAAGTTCTAAGTTCTGAAAACACTCTGTTCCACCTTGTGATGTCATGTTGTAATACAGGAAGTGCTCATCTGTGTTTTTAAACTCTAAACACCTTCACTAGAATCTTTCGGATAATTTCAGCCCTGGAATTGCCGATCTCTGCTTAACCAAACGTAGCTGTTAACTTGAAAACTACCGCTTCATGACATCACAAGGTGTAACAGAGCATTTTGAGCTTTGGACATGTAGACAGACTAATAATAAAGTGTTACTCAAACATGTGAATGAAACAAAACACAACTCCAGGTATGTTTTTGAGGAGGTAACCCGAGTCAATTTTGCGTAATATAGGACTTTTAACAAAATCAAAAAGTCAAGTTGCATTCCCCGCAGCCTTGAACGCACCCGCTCCGCTTGCTCCTGTTGTCTTTGGGCGTCTATCCCTCCATCTCTAATTAATGCGCGTCAGTGTGAACCCGGATTAAACGAGGCCAGGGAAATCAATGTCTGCCAGCGAGAGACGAACGCGGATATAGGCAAAGAGCCCGTCACGTTTTAATCACCCTGCCAACAACGCCACTGATCACAGACCCGCTGCTCCTTCTGAGGGGCGATATGAACTTTCCGCGAGCGTCTGAGCGTGTCTTAACCGTGTCAGGTTCGGGCTTAAGGGAGGACTACGGCGATATCGGTGGGAGAGAGAGGACGGCGAAGTTCTCATACGCCGAAAGACCGGAAGATCCATGGACGGGAGCGATAGTGCAGAATCAGCGAGATGCAATGTGGGAACGTATGTTGTAGAGACAGTAGGGGGTTTGAAGGCAAGGCAAAGACAAAGTAATTCAAAGTGCTTTACAGAATAAGAAAGACATTAAAAAGAGTGCAGAATAAAAAGCTTTCAGTCACATGCACAGCTAAGCAGAACCGTTTGGAACCTAGATTTAAATATTGTCAAAGTGGAGGCCTGTCTCACATCTTCAGGGGTTAGTTCTCCCTGCACTACTTTGGGTTCATCTTGCATGTTTTGGTTTACCTCCATAATCAAACTACAGGTTTGTGTTAGCGGAAATGGTGGAGCAAAAATTTCAAACATTTTATTTATCAATGTAAATGTATTGGAGCTCAACAGTGAACACCCCCCGGGTCCAGAACAAAATTTCTCATTCATTTTTCCCGTAGACTTTTTGAAGTTCGAAAGCTTGCTCAGGGCTAATCAGCCGCGCGGTAACTAATGACCACAAGACCTATTCACCTTATTCCGGAAGTTGCGTGGGCGCCGAAAGCTTGCTCAGGGCTAATCAGCCGCGCGGTAACTAATGACCACAAGACCTATTCACCTTATTCCGGAAGTTGCCGTGGGCGCCGCAATCGTCATTTGGGTTGTATTATTTTGCATGGAGCTGCCGATCTTGACAGCAAATAAGTCCTATAGGGACAGAGCCATTTTAAAGCCTCCAGAGAATCGGTGCCATGTTGATTTGTTGCACATAAACATTGAACATTTGACACAAACCAACCTATTTTATATAATATTTTAGCGTCAAAACTTTTCCCAAATTCTCCATTGAAAGGAACAGGATTTCCACTTAACCGGAAGTGCTACTACAAGGAAAGCACGGTTTAGTTGCAGTTATGGAAAAAGAGGGCTTGGCAGAATAAAGTTAGTTTTATTTAAAATCTGTTATTAGATCATTTTGCTGAATCTTACATTTTAAATTTGCATTTTGGGCTTAAAACAACCGAATTATGGATATTAGTTAGCACGTAGCTGGTTAGCCTCCACCTTTAAACTCTTAATATTTGAATTTTCCGAAAGTCTATGAAGCAGGCGGTCACTGTTTGAGCTCCATAGACCACACTGATTTTGTGCTTGCCCATCCACAGTCAAGAGTTTTATTTATAAGTACAAGTTGGTTATTCAATCCCAGCTCTGACCATTGCATATTCAAAATGTGTCCTTGGGCAAGACACTTCTCCAACCTTGCTTAAAGGTGCACAATGTGACTTTTTTGGTCGAGGGTCGGCCTTTAAACAGTTTGCAGTGGATCAAAGTTATTCCGAAACCCTAACTCTAACCCTAACTCTATCTACTACCCTAACTCTATCTACTATATGGCCTCTGTAATTATTTCAGAACCCAGAGCGGCGTTTTGCTAACAGCTTACTTCCTGGTTCGTGGATGATAAATATGCTTTATAATTAGATGCAAACAGCAGAAGACCAGCTAGTTTTTACCATAAGAGCTGCCTTTGCCATATTATAATATCTGAGGTGGGCCAGTATAACAAATTTAACTTAATTACATGAAAAAAATTGAGTATTAGAACAATATACTCCCCAATTGACCTCCTTGTGATTTTACTATGGTCCAGTTTGAACGCAGCGGTTGGCTGTAGTGATAGTTCATACGATGGTGTCTCTGCTCTCGTCTAAAACAGTGCAGTTTAATGAGCCGCTGCACAGACAGACAGACTCAGTATTAGTGGTGCTCTCAGGGCGCCAGCGAGCGTTTGTTCCACTGATCTGAGCTTCGGTGCCTCGGCAAAACACAGCCAAATTAGAGCAACCGCGAGTGGGAGAGAGGACGCAGCAGGCAGGATTTTCTCCATCTCTTTAGCGTTATTCAGAGCTTTGATTCTTCATGTTACTCAGCACAAAATCGCTGCAGAAAGTTTAAGTTTAACTGGAGTGAAGTCCAATAACATTTTCAAAGTTTGTATCTTAAATCTGTCCTGAGAAGAGGCGTTCCCATCATAGACTGTATTAAGAAGTGGACTAAGTGAGTGTGACGTCACCCGTAGCGTTCGGCTCCAGTCAAATGAAGCTCATCGAGGCTAGAGCAGTTATAGGGGCCAATTTGGAGCCACGTTGCATATAGGAATTCCCGACTGTGAGTATCGAGCAGTTATAGGGGCCAATTTGGAGCCACGTTGCATATTAGGAATTCCGACTGTGAGTATCATAGCAACCAAAGAGCCAATCCGGAACGAGGGTGTTGAAGGTAACGCCCATTCCCGCCCGCACCGCTGGTTTAGCAGGGAGCGAGCGCTTAGCATTGTTGTCAATCAAACTTGTTGCTAACGCTAGCGGGAGCGACCTCGGGGAAAGAAGCAGGTTAGCAGGTTAGCTATGCCCGTTTATATATACAGTCTATGGTTCCCATGGACATAGACTGAATATATTCTGCATATTGTTCACTGACAAGATGACACCCACATGCAAAATTCAGATGATTCTCTACTTCTATCTTTTCTCGTCGGGGGTCCTCCACCTGCTGTTCTCCAAGAGGATTGTGTGCTTTTCTTTGAATGTTGCATAATATGGCATTAAACTATCTCCATGGAGACAAACAGGTGATGCGACAAGGTCCAGTTACAGGTCAGATCTGTGACTCACACTTGTAACTGAATAAGTGTTTAATACCATAATGTGGGACATTCCAGGCAAAGAAAAAAACATTTTCATGGAGACAAGTGGGTGGTGTACCCTCCACCAGAAAAAATAGTGCACATTAAATTTGATAAAAGATAAACTTATAATTAAAAAGAAAATGTAATGATTAGTCTTGTTAAAGGGCCCATATTAGGCTATTTCCTGATCTATGTTATAATGTTGTTTCCTCGTCACAAACAGACCTGGAGTTGTGTTTTGTTTCATTCACACATGTTTAACACACAAACCCTGCATGTTTTCTTTTTTTCTTTTCTCACAATGAAAACACTCTGTTCCACCTTGTGATGTCATGTGGTAATACAGGAAGTGCTCTACTGTGTTTTTAAACTCACCTTCACTAGAATCATTTGGATGATATCAGCAATTGAATTGCCAATCACCACTGAACTAAACTACCACTTCATGACATCACAAGGTGGAACAAAGCATTTTGAGCTTTGCAGATGTAGACAGACTAATAATAAAGTGTTACTCAAACATACCTGGAGTTGTGTTTTGCTTCATTCCCATATGTTTTTGATGAGGTAACAGTTATAACATGGCTTAAAGCTCACAAGAGTCAGTTTTGTGTAATATAGGAGCTTTAAGAACATCATCATCACTTGCTCTGCGTCACAAATGACACAAACTTTGACTAACCATATGTAAATAATATAATATTTCATCCTGTTTATACAAACAACAAAACCAACCAAAATATTTTATCACCAGCATTTAGCCTGACTAAATCACACCATTTTGGATTTGATGGGGAAATCGTGAATGACTCATTTCTCTGTTAGCGTGGAGAAGCTGAATTCTAGTGCAGACAAATTAGGAACTTCAGACAAAACAAACTTTACATAATTGTCCAAATTGCTCATGATTACTTCCCATTGAGAGAAATAACCAAAATAACAGCCTGCTCCTATGCTTAGGTCTTTTTCATCAAGACTTTAAACGTATACATTTACATTTAGAATTTTGTCTTTAAAGAGACACTACTTGATGTAACTTTTCTTGAGGAGAGTCAACCATCTGTTTGTTAGAATAGAAATACTATAGTAAAAGCCAAAAGTAAAATCTGTCAACTGGACAAAAAGTTGTAGGAGTAAAGACGTTCCGCTGCTCATCCAAGCCGCATCTATAACGCCATCCTCAGACCCAAAGCAAACAAGGGAAACAAAGAAAACAATGGGGCTAGCCAGGATGCTAATAGGTGTGACAGGACCCATTAAGAGCTCAATGAATATGGTAAGTATGACTCAGGCACAGTGCACACTTAGTGTAGCTCGATAGACCAAGCCTACAAACAGAAACTCCCTTCAGATAAATATAAGGCAGTGTCCAGCAGTGATCTGACCAGAACTGAAAAAGTGGCTTGGACGAGCAGAAACGTCTTCACTCCTACAACTTTTTGTTCAGTTGACCGATTTAACTTTTACTTTTACTATGAATCAGACCCGGATGACTGAGGGATCACACAGACATAGAGATACTAGCTCGCTCACAGTAATAATGCATGTTTTTCAAGGTACTTTTGAGCAACAAATACACCTATAACTGAATGAATGCTAAGAGTTTGATGATTGAAGTTGGAGTTTACTGTGGAACATTACAGAGAAAAATAAAATTCCCATGGAAACCAGCAGAAGGCAAACATCACCGTAAAAGTTAACTATAGCACAAATCTAAGTCCGAGCATATGAACATGGTATCCACGGAATAACATTAAAGGCGCTGCACCTGATTTTTACTCTTAAAACATGAAAAAACTGAACTAGTTTGTTTTAAACGCTTTGCAATGGTCCAAAGTTATTCCTCACGTACCTTATGTATTCTGAGTATCCTAATCATTCACCGCAATGCACTTTTCACAACTTTCAGAGGCCAGAGCAGAGTTTGCCATCGCGGTTACGATCACAACTAACATGCTAACAGTGCACTTCCTGATTATACAGTATATCCGTACTGGGCCGATACACATTTTTCACTAAGACATCGGTTACAGTTGCTTTAAAACGGGCCATCTCCGTCCCTGGCTCCACATTCAGATAAACCGCTTTTAAATGTCACTCTTTACTTTTTCCATTTCACTTTCACCGCTACTTTAACTTCTTCTAAAGGTCCTATGTATTATGCATTATCCAGGCTTCTTAACTTTGGGCACCTTAGCTGTTTTATGTTGTAAATAATAGAAACCAACAAAGGCCAATCCGGTCCTGATTTTTTAAAAAGTCAGCAGAGGGCGCACGTACTCCATTTGCTGGCACACTGGGGAATTAAGCAGTTTAAGTAATGCTAAAAACAATAGCTGCTATAGCACTTAAGTCGGTTAAGGATTCAAGGATGTATTGTCATTGTCACAAGTACCAACGAAATTTAATTTTTAGAGCATTAAACAGTGAACGTGACTTCATAAAGTGCCAATACTAAAATACAATCTTAAGCCCTATTGGCACGGGATTAGTTTTACCCAGGGTCCTCTGGTGAATTGTAATAATTACGAACGTCATCCGTGTTTCTAGTCCTGTGTGAACGCTCATGTCTGTAAATTAGTCTGTTTTCAAGCTAATAGTGATTCAAAATGTCTCTGCGGCCCATTTCAGATCCAGATCCGAACAAAATGCACGATATTAATTCGCTACGGAGCATACGCTAATCCAGTGATTGTTTTTTCTGCAATTAAGAAGTAAAACAAACTGGAGACGTGACCCGGAAGTTCAAGCCCGTTGTCGTGGCAACCGAACACATGGGGTCATTTCAATTATACAGACGTCCCTAGGTAAAACTAATCAACATCATGGAAACACAACAACATTAGTTATGCAGAGAAAGCTCAGAAATAATTAGAATTAGTCTGGAGAAAGTGAAACCAAAACATAGACAACAATGCTATATTCTGCTAGTTTTTTTTTGTTTGTTTGTTTTTTTGCATTGTTGCATAATTGAGTAATTTATACTAAGACCAGACGGATAATTTTCTCATCAAAAGGCCATTAAAATAATTGGTTGGATAGAAGATAAGTGTAGCTGTCTAAAGTTGAGCTATATTTGAATTGACAGGACTTTGTAAGTTTAAGTTAATAGAATACGTTTGTAAATTAATGGGTCATTTTCTTTAATAATCAGACTTGACCCAAACTGGCAGCTTGAACGTGGCCTGTATTTTGTATTATAAGTAATAACATTAAGTATCAATTGATTTTTAAGTTAAGGATGCATCAATACTTTTTTTCAGTTTTAATTTTGATACTTAGCTGAGTTTCTAAAATGGTCAAATAAACTCAAAATGAACTCAAACTCAAACTTAAAACTGATGACAACAATTGTCCCAGCTACATTGCTAAGTGAATAATTGGACAAATATAGTGAGATCCAGAATCAATACCCGATTAATATTATTAAATCTTCCATCAGAGCTGACACTGATGCTCTATGATGCATCTATAATGAGAAAGACTTGCCAAAGAGATTAAAGTGGGACTAAACCACAGACTGTATAAAGAAGTGGACTAAGGGAGTGCGGATAGCAGTTATGGGGTGAATTTGGAGCCAAGTTCCATATTTTGAATTCCGACCGCGAGTATCATAGCAACTAAAGAGCCAATCTGGAGTGAGGCTGTTCCCACCTGCACCGCTGGTTTAGCAGGGAGCGGGCGCTTAGCAGTGCTGTCAATCAAACCTGTTACGAGCGACCTCAGGGGAAAGAAAGCGCCTGATTTGTCTGTTATTAACATTTATATCTTGATTTACAGACACAATAGCGAAATAAAAGCACCAGGATCATGTAGAGCGGTTAATACGAACATTTTAAGACAAAAAATAAGGAGGCTCACTGCAGCAGTTACAGAGAGAGGGGAGATGGTTTTTCAATGCAAAACGATTTGGAGCCAGAGTCGATGGAACCGGAAGCCCGTCCATGAGAACGTCCTATTTGGAACGTGGAGGCTAGCAGGTTAGCTAGGTGCATTTACATATACGTACAGTCTATGGACTAAATGGACCTATGTCTATGGACCTAAACTCCTCCCATAACTTCACTTCAAACAGAGCTGCTAACTTGGGCAGTGTCTGGAGAACTAAAGGGGAGAGTGAGGGGAGAAGAGGGGCGGAGTCTGGACATATGAGGAAGAGAGTGACTGGGTGTTGTAAACAGAAACATCTGGCTGTAATCAGGGAAGTCTTGCGTGATGTCAAATAGTACTTGAAACTGCAGTGGCCACTGGAAGCAGCCCACACTCAAATTTAACAAGTTTGCACTAAAATTAGACTAGAAATAGACAATGCCATGTCCACAGTTTAGTAGCAAAATAAAAGCTGATGTAGTGTTCAGTTCCACTATAATAATTCCGAACAAAATAACGGTCCTCAAAATGACATCGTATAACAGGAAAGTTTTTGATTCAAAGTTCACCTAACAGTAGTTTACATGTCTTGGTGCTAATTACAACTGACAGAAGACAGATCATTGGTTGTCCTGCCCTTGAAAAGTCACTTAAGTCTTACATAATTTCACCCACTCTGCATAAATACTCGTCAACCGCTCCTCGCCATTCACTTACTTTGACGCCTTATTCAGTGAAATATAATCAGTGCTGTCATAGAACTGCATTGGCCAGTGCACTCGAATTGGCAGCCTCTAGTTTGTATTCACCGCTGCTCCGACAAACCTTCAAATCTTTAACAGCTACACAAAGTGACTCTAAAAAGCCTGCAGGGAAATTAACACATTCTGAGCTCCTGATAAGAAAGAGAGCTGTGGTTGTGTTCTATTTGTAATCTAAAACTGCAGAATTTCACCTTGAGTCGAAAAAGACAAATGAACCTAGTCAGAATGACAAAAGACATAATGATTTAACTTTAAAAGATCATTTAAAGATGCACTTTGTAACTTTGTCTCCATGGTGATGTTATTGCTTTGCCTGGAATGTTCCACAGCATTAAAGATGCCATTTATATTTAGATAGCCATGGCCTCATATATTTCCCACAGTGCACTTCACATCACGCACGCACCTGCGGCAGATCACCGCGACCCCTCCACCCGCTGCCGTGTCGTCCGCACGCACAAAGAGCAGCTGCGTTCGCTCGGAGCGAGGCCGGCCGCACGGTCAAGCCGATGGATACAGAGCATTGAAATCAATGCAGGAAACGATCGAATGGTTTTATTTGAAACAGTCTCAGTGCTGCACATTTCCACACAAAGCCTCTCAAGTTATTCACAGCAAATGCAGCTTTTCAGTAGACTACAAACTTTTATGTTTCACTATGAACGGCTCATAAATGAAAATGGACCCAAATTAAATGATTCATTTTCTTCGAAGATTTTTTGTGTGTGAGCTTTAGAAAAAGTGCCTGTGTATTTCATTTATTTGAAATATTATATTCATACATTACCAGCCCATGATAATAGTTTCTATAGGCCTGAATATAGCAAGAGCCCTTTTATGGCAGCTCAACAAAGCTTATAGTCTATATGTGCTCTGGATACACACTTTATGATGGAAAGAACACTAAAACATTGTTGCATACAATTCTGTATATGCCCCAATCAGAGTACTGCATTATATTAGTTATTCAGACAATTTAGTCTAACAGCTAACAATGTTCAAGAAGACAAAGCTCAAATATGTAGCCCAAAGTATGATGAAGAGGGCTCATCGGTTTGAATAGCTTTGTTATATTTTTGATGAGGGTTGTGAGTTACTTGTTAAATTTCACATTTATTTTAATTATAGTGAGCACCCACACAAGCTTTATTTCCTGTGATGTCATCAAGTCCACCCAAAAGCTGAGAGAGCCGAGTGTGTGCACCCGTAAGTCTGTACCTGAGAGTACAGAGCCTATAACCACAAGTCTGTACCCGGGAGTACTCGAGTACAGAGCCTATAACCACAAGTCTGTACCCTTGAGTATTCGAGTACAGAACCTGCATGGTAAGAACTGAGAAACGTCCCTTGGCTCTCTGGTCTTCTTCTGTCAGGCCGAAGCTGGCGCACTATCAGACTGAAGTAATTTACATAGCATCTAGTGGCGCCAGGTTGGCCAATCTAATTACAAATGGTAGCGTATCTATCTGGTATCTATCTGGTCCATCTTTCTCTGATTTATTAGGCTTGCCTCTTCACAGATTTGACCTGTAATTTGACCTGATGACTTCACCAACTTGTCATCATGAGATCCTTAGTTTAGTTTATTAGTTCAATCCTTATATACTATGTGATATTTAGGCTAAAACAATTACAACTCCATGGAGAAAAGCGTGCGATTCCCAACGATAAACAACGTTACACAGTACAGCTTTAAGCATTCCTTAAATGTAACCGATTTTCTCTGCATGTCAAGCAATTCGCAATTTATTTATTTTCAGGGTCAGAAAAAAGTGTCTGTTTCTAAAGCATATTTCCCGCT
The DNA here is from genome assembly GCA_000787095.1 of Periophthalmodon schlosseri. Classification (NCBI taxonomy): domain Eukaryota; kingdom Metazoa; phylum Chordata; class Actinopteri; order Gobiiformes; family Gobiidae; genus Periophthalmodon; species Periophthalmodon schlosseri. Next base: position 43,846 of record KN486993.1, on the reverse strand, counting down.
GCAAATGTGTTCGAAAAGACGGCACTCCCAATTAGCCAGCACAACCGTCCTTCCATGTGCACTGTCTAAAACTCGTGCCCTCCAGGTCCCACAGCTCTACAAACCAACACCATGCAACTACACAAGCTACCAAACATTCAGTCCTATTCTTTTGGGGGTTTACAACATGAATTAGCGTGTTAAAGTGGACCAAAGTTGCTTACTGAGATAAAAAAAAGTCAGGTAATTGAAGTCAAAGTCTCCCTATTCGCATATATTTGTTGCAAGACCACAAATCCCAAGAGTGTTTTTTATTATTTTTTAAGAAATTCAAAAAGCTGACCGTGCGTAAAAATACTACTCAGAATACCTCTCGTTTCTACATCACTGCTGGGTTGCTTTGCTCATGCCTTCAGGTGCCTTGAACCGCATTATGGATTTGAAGTTGCTAAAAGGCAAAAAAGTGTTGATATTACAGTGTATTTGAAGGAGACGCCTGAATGAAGGAGAGATGAGCGAGTGCCGTGAGTCACAGATGAATCAGAAGTGTAGACGTCAGCATCACATGAGCCTTATCGGGCTGTACTCAATACTTCCATTGATGTCATAACAGTGGAAAAGGCCTGTGTAAATGGAAATGGACAGGTTAGATTCCTGTGAGAGACTCTGAATGCACATGTATCTGGTTTAAGGTTTGTATGTCTTTGTTACCACTGGGTATTACCACATAAAATCAAAACAATTAAAAGAGTAAAGGTGCAATATGTAACTTTTCGGGTAGAGGATATGGCACCTGCTTGTTTCCATGGAGATAGATAAATTTATGATGCCATTAATACCTTACTGTGGAAGAAAGGAAGTCAGGTGGACCCTAAACCAGAAAAGTTACATGGTGCACCTTTAATATACAAATGAATTTAGTCCAAATGATGTAATACTGGTAGTTTAACAGAGTTATACAGTTGTGGAAACATTTCAGAAGCCTTATAATACGTATGTAGTAGATCAATCTGCTCTTTTAAAACAAGAAGTCCACTCAGACTATAAAGACAAGACACCACTCTGTTTGAGATGAAAGGTCCTGAGGTCCATAAACATGGATTTCCGTTGAAATATTTTATATTGGAGAGGCTCCAGACCTTCTCTTGATCTGACTGGCCAGACATAAACACAGGAAACATGCTACTGTGGTACAGCCATAACATCATTTTCATCATTTTTTTTGCATGTCCCGACATGATCTATTTATCATGCCAAGTCTCATCTGTCTGCGTTGATTTTTTCCATTGAACCCATAGGTGGTAGGAGGTGGAAATATTGAACCATCCAATATTTTTCTCGGGGCTTTCACTCAAAATGAGAGCTTTGTGATACCCTTGACTGGCATGTTTATTTACATTTACTACTTGATTTTTGGGGCTCCGGACACTGTTTTAATTAGTCCCTCGCCGGGACGGTTCTCGTCCCTAAGCCGTCTCAAGTTGTGTTTGACCGGATAATTCAAATAGTATCAAATTCATGCAGTTTTAGTAATGAGACACATCCTCTTTCCAGACACCCTCAAAGGCCTGCAGTGTTAAAACAGTCTGAGCCAAAATCAAATTGATTTAAATCCATTGATTTGAATAAGCTCTGCCACAGGAGACATTTAAGAGGCACTTTTATAACTACTTTGGATAAATGCCAGTGGAGATGCTTTTTATGATCGACCCTTTAAAAATCATCCAGAAATGGACAATAAAGTAGAGCTCTAATATTCAGAAGAGCCAGGCTGGACTGTGGGTGTCTGCAGCTGCAGATGGATCAAAGTTAGTGCAGGACAGGGACAGGAAAGAACTGGAAGGAAACAAGTCCATCGTGATGGAAATACTAAAGTGATTACGTCTTCATGTTTGTTCTGCATAAAGTGGCTAACATGCTCGACTTGTGGTGTACATGTTTGGGGGCGCGGTGACTGAGTGGTTAGCACTCTCGCCTCACAGCAAAAAGGTTCTGGGTTTAATTCCTGGTTCTCCTGGGCCTTTCTGTACAGAGTGTGTTTCCTCTGGGCACTCCTCTGGGTTTCCCCCCAAAACCCAGAACATGCACGATCGGTATAATCTTCTAAGTTAGTCCTGACCAAGACTAGCTCAAGATCTGGAGATGGGTCCCGGGCGCCCACTGCTCCGGACAGGTTACTCCAGCGGCAGTGCGGGATGGGTCAAATGCGGATCGGGTTTTTTTTGTTTTAAACAGAAATATCTGATGCACTAAGAACAAAGTTTAAATGACACATAGGCCACACAAAGACTGCGGCAGCTGAAAATTACACATTTTCAATAAAACTAAGAACAAAGTTTAAATGACACATAAAAATTACACATTGTGATAAAACTGATGTGTTATTTAAAACATCCCTGATATAAGTGCTGTTAAATTGTTCATCCTTGTGTTTGGCCTGTAAAGTAGTAGTATTAGTAGTAGTGGTAGTAGTAGTTGTTGTTACTCGTCGTTGTTACTAGTTACTCGTCTCATGTGATCACTTGTCACACATATATCGTCCTCCGTACTGCAGGTGTGACTGATGGTGTCACGTTCTCACCTCGTCTTGGGCGCAGATCAATAAACCGCTTTTGAGACTCAAGTTGAAACAATCCAAGGCAGAAAACTGTGAGATGTCACGTTTTTATTTAGCACAGTCTGACGCTGACATTTCACACTTACGTATTTCTATTAACCTAAATAAGTCTGTGATCACTGCTGCCCTGAGCCTGTGTGAGCCGATAGTTCACTGTGTTCTGCCCAATGACGCATCTCGACCAAACAAGACACTCCGTCCCCTTTGGTGCTACGGAATTAAAGTTTTCAGACTCTTTCAAATTATGACTATACCTCAACTTCAAACTAATTTAGACGTTATTCACAAAAAACATTTTTGAAGCCGCACTTTCATTAAAATATATTGCCTGTAGAAATATGAATAACTATTTTTGGTCCATTCTCTTTAATTAAAAAAAACAAAAAAATTATATAGTTGCCAGGACTATATAGGAACAGTGACCTTTTAACCTGTCCAGCCCACGTTTATTGAGAAAGTGAAATTACTCAGCAATCAGCTCGAGGGTTAGCACTGATTACATTCAAACAAATCAAAATTATATAAAAAAATAATAATAAAAATTTGGAAGAATTTAACAGATTAATGGCTGTAATATTAAAAATGAAATCAAAAATCCATTTAGAAGATTTAAGTAATAGAGTGTGAAATGTGTAAGTATAATAAAAAGTTGGAAAAATCTGATAAAAGTGGCGACAGTTACTCACCTGGTAGAGCGTTTGTCCACTGATCTGAAGGTTGGTGGTTCAAATCCCGCTCTCGACATAAACGTCATTGGTTGAGCGGTCAAATTCACTGACCCACAAGTCACCGGTGTGATTCCAGCTCCCACAGATGAACGCTGTCATTGTGTCCTTGGGCAAGACACTTAACCCACCTCGCCCCCAGTGTCTGCATACATTGATGGGTGAATGTGTGTGTGAATTGGTGAGCGGTTCCTTGATGTAAAGTGCTTTGAGTTCGTTGAAGGTGGAAAAGCTACATAAAAATCTGACCATGTGATCAATGTAATCTTTCAGAAATGAAATTTTTCAGTTTGTTCAAATGTCCAAAAAATCTGGTAGAAATTTGTCAGTATTGCCAACCCCGCTACACCCGCAACCACTTAGTAAGTTAAATTAATATGAAATTGTGCATTATGACTTCGTCCAGTTAAAAAAAACAAAAAAAAACATTAAGAGTGGGATTACAAATGATTATGACATTCTGAAGGTTTATAAGAGCAAAGTTTATATTTATTTGTTGAATTTATAGAGACAGGACCAAAATGCCTTGATCCTTACACAGGGTTCAATCCAGTTGAGTCGTTAATGTTATGGTCAATGAAACTACAGCAGTAAAAAGCTCAAACATTTGAAGTGGGTCACCTTGGCTCTGTGCTGACTAAACACTATTCTGATTAGAGACACTGCAGTCGACCTGAACTCTCTATCAGTCACTCAAGAACATCTGGAGAGGGAAGACGAAGCTTGTTTTAAATGATTATTAAACACATCTCAAAAACGGTTCTGAACATCATTTATTTTCAAAGAATTTTCAAATTAAAAGTTTGATAGAGACAATACAAACATATCAGATAAAAGAACTTCAAAAACTGCAAAAGTTTGTTCTCATATTTAAAATGTGTCCATAGATTTTTTCATTTGATACAGTCACATTATAACCAAGTCCGCTCAGCCTTCTTTGTATCTGTGCATGTAAAGTTAGACGCTTTTTTACCTTCAAGGTAATCACTTTACATCAAGGAACTACTCACCCATTCCAGTGGTGGAACATAACGAAGTAAAACTAGTAAAATACTGTCATTAAGTACAAGTTTTAGGTATTTTTTTATGATTGTTAGAGACCTGATGTAAAACTATTGATTCATTTGTTTCTGTTGAACAAAATTCAAGACAAATCTTTATTCTTCTACATTTGAAGCTTTATAAGACCTCAAAATCTGCACAAAATTCTTTTACTTTTTACTCTTTAAATACATTTTTACTTTACTTTTTACTTTAATACTTTTACTTAAGTAGATTTTTCATGTGATACTTTTACTTTTGCTTTTTTGCTCCAGTATCTGTGCTTTTACTTAAGTAACAAGTACGAGTACTTTTTCCACCACTCACCCATTCACACACACATTCACACACCAGCGTACGCAGACACTGGGAGCGAGGTGGGTTAAGTGTTTTGCCCAAGGACACAATGACAACATTCATGTGTGGGAGCTGGAATGGCACCGCCAACTTGTGCGCCATTGTATCAACCAATGACGTTCATATCGAGAGCGGGATTCGAACCGCCAACCTTCAGATCAGTGGTTGGCGGTTTAATTTGAAAAAGTCTATGACGAATATTAATGAGCAATTTACTTCTGATCCAGAAGCATTACTGAGCTTCATAGACACTGTGAAATACAACTTAATACATTAGAAAAAGTAAAAGAAATAATAAAAAGTATTGAGCTGATTTCACCCACGGATGTAACGGGGGAGTGACTTGAGCACAGCTGGTTTGTTCTCATTATTTTCAAAAGTACTAAAGATATATGTTTGAATCATCAGATGTGGATGGAAAAATCACTTTGTGTGCCTGTTATTTTACACTCTCCAGTGTTGATTTCACACTCACAGTTGGAGTAGAAACAGCTAGTTCTTCTGCAAAGTTAACTCCCAACTTAAACAAATTATTGAACCACTCTTTTAGGGGGATTGATTGTGCTAAACTTTTCAAACAGCTCCTGCTTGACACCGGCTCACTTACCCAAAGTCTCCTCCAAGGACGCAGGCTTTAATCTGAGTGCTTTCTGACAGCGCACCAAAGCAAGTGCAAATAAAAATAAAGTCTTTAAGTTTGTTTAAGGCTGAAGTGGAGGGGAGCCAGAGAAATGAGGCGTTTATCGAGTAAACAAGTGCCAAACATGAGCAGATTAGTGAGATTTGCCAGAGCCGCCCTGTGCCAGATTTCTTAAAGGTGAGGCGTTTGTGTTATACGGCCAAGAAAAAGTCACCTCGCTTCTGCTGAGAGGGCATTTCCAATAAAGTCTCCGAGCCCCCAGCCAATGAGCTATCAATACGGACTTCCTCTATTGAAATTCATGGAAGGACGATCAGAAGTTACCATGGTGACACAATGCAAACATTAGCAAACACACACCGGTAAGTTTTTCGCATAGTAATTGTAGAAGCCGCGTCAGTGTTCTATAGAGCATGTTTCGTCGGAGCAGTAAACTAGTGTCCTGAACGTTCCTTGTGAAAGAACGATCCCTTTTTCCAGGCTTTGTTGTTTATAGTATTAAAATGACCAAATACAGAAAGCTTTGCATCCGTGCGACGTGACGACCATCTCGGGACGACATCTGCTCCTGTAGCTCAAGTCACTCCTGACAAGCCTTTTTCTGGCTCCTGTGATTTCTATGGTTTTTAGATCTGAAAACTCAAGAAAAAGTACAAAACTGATTCATGATAAATGGCGAATGATCACATAAACAGTCACATTCATACACCAGTGTAAACAGACGCTGGGGGCAAGGTTAAGTGTCTTGCCCGAGGACGCAACGTTGAGAGCAGGATTCAATGGACACATGCTCTGCCAATACATCTTCTGTAACTTGTGATCAATGCAAACGCTCATTCTCTACCAACTGAGCTACTGTTGCCCGTGTAGTAACCAATACATCTTCCGTAGCCTGTGATCAATGCAAATGCTCGTCGTCCTGTTTAGGGTCAGTGTAAAAACAGTTGGCTAATTCAACCTGAGAGACATTTGTTTAATCGCACAAATCAGATCGACTAATGTGATTCCAACTCTGCCTGGTCTTTATGGTCAGATTGTGTTAAAGCAGTGCCTCCAGTTAGCTTCACTGCCCAGGGAATGTTGATGACATCAGTTGAAAGGTATATGGACCTGTCATAATGAGTTGTGAGGTCTATATAATGATACGGACGTTTATATATGTCCTTGTTACGTACCGTTTCTAGGGAAGAAGGGGCGTAACACAACCCAAGGTGTAAAAGGGTAAATAATAAGCAGCTTTAATTATAGAGTAAAGGTTAGGGTAACAAATGTCGTAAACTTAGGGATATACAGAAAACTAAGATAACAAAAGAAGGCTCAACGAGTTTCAAAACTGGTGCAACATAAATCACAAAAGACCAAATCAAAACAGTCTCGGAACTAATTCAAGGACCACAAGTTTCTCGATTTTACAACGTTTAAGGTTACAAAAGTCTCAAAGGCATAAGCTTAAATTGGCGTGCGGTTCACAGTCAGAATCCAGCCGCCCCGAGTGGCAGGGGGTGGGTCCTTTTAAGGAGTGTGCAGGTGGAAACCCAGGAGTGGCCAGGCTCTGGGACGTCGCACCAATCACATGCAGGGCGCAGGAGCCAATCAGATACGAGTTTGCAAGGAGTGGACCAATGGCAGGAGAGGTCTGTGGTTTCAAAGCTTGCACACAGAGTCAGATCAGCAGCAGAGCCAACACACAGCTGGAGGCCAAGCGCCGTAACAGTCCTTTATGACCAAACCTATGTTCCAGTGAAGAGGTTTTTGGACCGATTATTAATACTAGGTCAAGGGCTGCCGGTTCTTGTACTGCCAATATTATCATTTGACAGGCATCAGGTTTTATTGAGCTAGTAGAATCTAAATCTTTCCAAACCCTGTAATACTGGGAGAAAAATTACCCGACCTTTTAATGTTCTATCTTTTTCTATATGGATTACGCAGCTGTGGATGAAGCACTTCATTTTGTTACTTAAGTAAAAGTACAGATACGGAGGTAAAAAGTTGCTCAAGTAAAAGTAAAAGTATCACATGAAAAAATCTACTGAGTAAAAGTGTGGATGAAGCACTTCATTTTGTTACTTAAGTAAAAGTACAGATACGGAGGTAAAAAGTTGCTCAAGTAAAAGTAAAAGTATCACATGAAAAAATCTACTTGAGTAAAAGTATTTAAGGAGCTGTTTAAAAATGTATTTTAAGAATAAAAAGTAAAAGTATTTCACACAGATTTTTGGAAAAGTGTTGTTCATTTGTTAAAGCGTAAATGTGGTGATATTGATTAAAAATGATACAGATTTTGGTCAAAAGTAGCAATACAAATCAGTTTCGCAATTTTTCTCATGAATTTTGTGTGTTTATTTTTGTTTTGCTCAAAGCCGAAGCTTGAACTCAAAAACTTTAGTCAGGATGTTACCACGAACACGGTAAAAAATAACCTAACCTACTTTTTACTTTTCAGTCCTGTTCAAAAATGTAGTAGAGTAGAAAGTACAGATACCTGCTCTCAAATGTAGTGAAGTAAAAGTAAAAAGTATCCGCTGTAAAATTAAGTAAAGTACAGATACCTAAAAATTCTTCTTAAATACAGTACTTTACTACTTTTACTTTGTTACCTTCCACCACTGGGATTATAATCAAACACCGTTGCCATAATCCACTGTTTTTGTAGAAAGCAGGTAGCGTGTTTGTAGAATTAACTTTAGTCGACATGATTTTAAAGTTAAACAAAACAAGCCATACATCAGCTTCTTCAGTTGCTGGACCTCAGGTGAATACATCAACACAACACACTGTAATATCAGAATACATTTAGCACAATGCTAACTCCAGTTGTTTACATCTCCACTGATTAAAATAATACTACTATAGGCCCCGAGCTCGATTTCTACACAACATTTAGGCGATTGTTTTCGTGATGCATGACAAACTTAACAATACATAACATACATAAATAACAAAACCTATTCAAGTTATTACATGCAAAATCTCTATAGGGGAAATCTGGCTTGAGAAATGCATTACCGGTGCTTTTCCATTATGGTCCAAACATATTGAGCTCGTATTGTTCTTGAACACAATATCAGAGCTATCAGGGTAAATGGATGTTCTGGGCTCGTGAGGTGTACTGTATAGAGGCTTGTATTACACGGCGCAGGTGTAGACCGCTGGGATAATCGCTGAACGCTAACAAGAGGCAACATATCAGCCCAATGTCCTGAAACGGGGGAATTTATAGAGATGGAAATATTTCTCATGAGACCCAGAAAAGACTATGATACCTGCATGAAAAAGACTAAAACCATCTTGTGTTATTAGATATTGAGGAAGTGTTATGTAATTTGTATTGTTTAAAACAGGAGAAGAATAATCTGAACCTAATTTTCCTGGCCTAGCTTTCCTGGCACTGCAAGGCTGTAGCCGACTGCTCCTGACAGATTGGCCTTTTAGTTATTTAGCTAAACAAAACTGAAACTTGAGTGACAGTGGCTAACGTGGAGTGAACCATTGACATTTTGAATCGTAGCCGGTTCATTGTGATTATAATGTTAAAAATGGTTTGTGGGGTTTTTATGTAGTAGTAAATAACATTGAGTTTATGTTTCTTTATTTCCATGATTACTTACATTATAGATTCTCACTAAAGGCATCAAAACTATGACTGGACATGGAATATGGATGTAGCAAGCAAAAAATATACTTGAAATAACTCAAAACCTGTTTATATGTTTTTGTTAATCAGCCATCCTTTGCTTTGATCACTGCTTTGGACACTTGGCGTTCCTTGACCCCAAAATGGCACAGCTGTGAAGTGAAAACCATTTCGGGAGGCTTCATCATGAAGCCCATTGAGAGAAAACATTAAGAAAACATAAAGAAAACACTGAATAAGAAGTTGTGTCCAAACTTTTGTCAGTGTATACATTAAAAAAAGAAAAAGTACACTATACCACTGGCCCCAAACCTACTCATGTATATTCTAGGACTGTATCTGGTGTAATGAAATGTGTAGATTCAATGAAAAAAAACACAGACTGTTTAAAGAAGTGGACTAAATGAGTGTAATGTCACCCACAGCGTTCGGCTCCAGTCAAATGAAGTTCATCGAGGCTAAAGCAGTTACAGGAGCAAATTTGGAGCTGAGTTCCATATTTGGAATAGCAACCAAAGAGCCAACCTGGAGTGAGGCTGTGGTATCTAGCCTCCAGCATCTGGCCTCCTGGTAGCCCCTATATGAGCTTAACATATAGGGGTCAGAGGATTCAGAGGCACATTCCTAAGACTGAGATGCCACGTATAGAACATATGGAACTGCTTAAGTCTTCGGACATAGGTAGGAGTTAAGTTACGAAAGGGGTTCCTATAGAGACTATAAATATATGACAAGCTCTTTGTTCTGGGTGTGTCTCACATTGTCTTAGAGAGCTCCTGGACCTTTTGTCTGTAATTGGCATATACTATATATATATGTTTTTGTAATAAATTGCATTACACTATAGCTTTTGTCTTTTGGGTCTTTCCTGAACACCTCCCACTCTGGACCGCAGGACAGCTGCAAAGGTGAGCAGCTGTATTGGGAACTAAACCACAAGGCCGTTGAAGGTAACGCCTCTTCCTGCCCGTACCGCTAGTTTAGCAGGGAACGGGCGCTTAGCAATGCTGTCAGTCAAATCTGCTGCTGAAGAAAGTCGCCTGATTTGTCTGTTATTAATGTTTATATCTTGATTTACGGACACAATAGTGAAAAAATAAAATGATGAGGCGCACTGCAGCAGTTACAGAGAGAGGGGTGACAATTTTTCAGTGTTAAGTGAATTTGAGCCGATGGAGTTGGAAGCGCGCCCATGATCACTTCCTATTTGGAACGTGGCTAGCGCGTTAGCTATGTCCATTTATATATACAGTCTATGGAAAAAAAACAAAAAAACACAGCTAGTAATAGTGTTGTCACGATGCTAAAATTTCAAACTTGATTTCATTACTAAGGAATAGACTCGATACTCAATACCGATTCTGGTCGTTTTAAAAACACTCTTCATTTAAACAGTAGAATGTGATTTTCAACATTAAACCACAGTACGTAAGTGAATATTAGTCTATGTGGGCTTATACTTGTTCTGATACATCTCAAGATCATTCTAAAGCTTTTTCAGGAAAGGTTCGTTTCTGTCCTGTGAATGTGACTCTTTTAGTATCGATACCTGCTCAAATGAGTATCCAATTTCAGTATTAGCTTCTGTATCAATTAGTATCTGATTTTCGATTCTTTTGACAACCCTAATTAGTAGTGCAATAAAGGTGATTTGAGCGCTTACATAATGAGAACAAATCAGGATTATAAATATATTAAGTGTGAATCAAACCAAACAACTCGAGTTAAGTTGATCAGGATATAACATAACATGGATACGAGTTAGCATAAACCATTTAATTGCATTGTTTTGACAGTACCAAGCTTAAACCGACTTGAAAATAACACATGGATTTGAATGTCTGTTTGCTTTCCTCACTCCACTGACCCCCTGACAACTACATACGCTTTTACTTCCCTCTGCTGCACACTGCGGTGGAGATGTGCTTCAGACCACACGTCATAGAGTCCACATTGAATTAATTGCTCTCATAAACAATGTAATTGGCTGAATGTCAGTGATATAGTCGGGCCTCAAGCTGTTTCCACCACAGTGACAATAAAATCTCTATTAGGCCAAAGATACAGGGCTCGTGTAGAGTGGAGTGTGATGGCCATTAGAGACCAGCCAACTGCTCAGAATTCATTTCATACTGTGTTGGAGTGACTAAAGAGACAAAAGGATGCACATGTGGTTTTGGTCAAGTGTTAAGTGCAAAATACAAAACATATATATATATACACAGTAGTATTGAGGTCGGTAGTGAGAAAGGGTCAATTATGAAGATAGTTTTAGTTTAATGCCATGATCTTTGGATGTCTCTGGACTGACGGGCCAGATTGCAAAGGTAGATTTTTAAAAACAGAATGGGTACTTTTACTTTACGATTGCAGGTGTTGTTGAAGAAAGACATTTTATCCAAGAAGGGTATTGTAAATAAATTTTACTGAAAGTGGCAACCATTTATTGACTTTTTTGAAACTGTCTAAGCCAACCCCCCCTTTTATTTTTGTTATTATCATCATTAATATTTTATTTATAATTTATAATATTTTTTTATTATTTATTGTGTGATGCTCTTCATATTCATCTATTCACTTAAGTTTTAGTTTTTGCTACATAAAAATGAAAAGGTGTGTATACATTTGTTGTCTAAATGACAGTCCTATGTTGTTCACACATCAATAAAAATATATGAAACAGAAAGACATTCTTAAACAATTTATTGTGACTGGAATTTAATATAATTACATGAAGCATATGGTATTTGCACAGTACATAAATGTAAGCAGTCTCAAAACAGCTGGCTGTGAGTTTTAATCTACCGGCTGCCCAACTATTCAACATATTGGCTCAGAATAACTGAATGAATAATTAAATGTTATGTTCAGTAATACTAAAGGTGCACTATATGTAACTTTTCTGGTGGAGGGTCCACTACCTGCTTGTCTTCATGGAGATATTAGTGCTTTGCCTGGAATGTTTCACTTTGTCTTAAAAGGCAAGGGAAGTTTATTTGTATAGCACAATTCGTACACAAAGTAATTCAAAGTACTTTACAGAAAAAAAAGACATTAAAATCACCATACAACAAATCAAAACAGTAATAATCATCATAAAATTAACATTAAAAGAGAAAAGTGCAGAATAAAAACCTTTCAGTCATATGCACAGCTAAACAGAACCGTTTGGAGCTTGGATTTAAACATTGTCAAAGTAGAGGCCTGTCTCATATCTTCAGGAAGACTGTTCCAGGTTTTAGCTGCTTAAAACTGAAAACTTATCTATAGCCAAGAGACATGCGGGTGATGCCACCTACCAAGTTACAGGCCATATCTGTGGAAAAGTGACACCGCTCACAGTAAGAAGCATTAAAACATTTGTAATTGAAAAAATGTATATATGCAAAAAAAAGCAAACCACATTTCCATAAAGATTAACAAATGGCAGATCCTCCACCACAAAAGTTACGTAGTGCACCTTTAACCCAACATATTTCTTTTACACAATTGCGTTCCACATATAGACATTACAGCTACACATTTCAAAGTGTTTGGAGGCTTTCAAATTTGAATTCAGAGCGTGCACATCTGAAGCATACTTTCGAGTTCACTCCTGTAACTTTCTCCCACACAGCCTGTGTCAGCTGCCTCCCCCGAAGCTCTTTGAGATCTCTGCTACATTATGTTTCTGGACGTGTTAAGTTCACTTTTCTCCAGCCGCACCGACGTGTTGGGATACTGTTGATTTATTATCCGCTGCTTTGACAAATGCTTAAAGGCACAAAGTCATTAAGATGTTGTATGGGGATATATAGGGAGGGCTGGGGAAAGTTATTACGGACTGATAGGCTGCTGCTAACCTTCTGGTGACTCCTGAGTGCTTCAACATGGCCGCTCCCAGCTTGAGTCCCACATGACAGGGGCCTAAATGAGAATGAAGCTCTTACATTAGCGAGCACCGCGGGGGGTCGGAGAAATGCATTCTTCAATTTTTTAACAAATGGCTTTATAATGAAGAAAGTGACTCCTCTCAAGGACTGTTCCGTGAGCCCAGATAAATTGGCTGTTGTCGCTAACAGCTCCAGTAAATGAAGATGACTTTGAGCGAAATGGATTTTAGAAATTTGTTTAAGATGCAACTCACCAAAAACTAAACAAAAACAGTCAAATTGGTTTAGAGTTTTGTTAAACATTTTTTCATAGATCATTCAGAATCACTTAAGGAAGACAAACTTTGCTCTGCTGGGTTTCTCTCATCATAAGATACTAGAAGTTGTTTTTGTTTTTCAGATTTTGAGGTGTCCAGCAGGCAACTCCAGGGCAGGTCCAATCTTGTATAAATTGTATATGTTTATGTTTTAAATTTTAAGAAAATCAAATTCGGATGGCAAAACTCTTTTCACAAGTGCACAAGTTATTTTGTATTTTTATATTTTTGTTTATTGAAACCTGCAAACAAAGATGTATGTAAAGACAAAGACTATTAAAAAAAAAAAAAAAAAAGTCAACTATATAAATATATTAACCTCTTGTGGCTGGAGTTGGTATCTTTTTCCGTAAGCTCAAAAATAATCTTTTTCCTTAAAGATCAATAATAATCATCACTGCCTCAAGTGGAGGAGTTCAAGTACCTCGGGGTCTTGTTCCGAGTGAGGGTTCAAGTACCTCGGGGTCTTGTTCACGAGTGAGGGAAGGATGGAGGGTGAGATTGACAGGCGGATGAGTGCAGCGTCTGCAGTGATGTGGTTGCTGTATCGGACTGTTGTGTTACTGGTCAGTCTACATTCCTACCCTCACCTATGGTCATGAGCTTTGGGTAATGACTGAAAGGACAAGATCGCAGATACAAGCGGTCGAAATGAGTTTCCTCTGCATCGTGGCTGGGCACTCCCTTAGAGATAGAGATAGAGAGTGAAGAGCTCAGTCACACGGGAGGAGCTCATAGTAGAGCTGGTGCTCCTCCACGTCGAGAGGAGCCAGCTGAGGTGGCTCGGGCATCTGCTCCAGATGCCTCCTGGACACCTCCCTAGAGAGGTGTTCCTGGCACGTCCCATCGGGAGGAGGCCCCAGGGAAGACCCAGGACATGCTGGAGGGACTATGTCTCTCAACTGGTCTGGGAATGCTTCGGAATCCTCCCGGAAGAGCTGGAGGAAGTGTGTGTGGAGAGGGAAGTCTGGGCCTCCCCGCTGAAACTGCTGCCTCCGCGACCCGGCCCCAGATAAAACGGAAGAAAATGGATGGATGGATGTGGATAATCACTGCATGGTGATTTGGATGCAGTTCTACCAATTATAAATTGCCATCAGACAAAATCAGCAAAGAAACTCATATTTACTTTACTTTAAATTCTATCACATTTTGAATTTAGTTTTATCTCCTATTTGACAAGCAGTTCAACACAAAAATGAAAATCATGAATGAAAATCACTTGAGTTTACCATATTCCACCATCTAATAATATTCTGAATCCAAATCATTTCAAGTGAAGCTGTATATCCAGAGTTTGCAGTGTATATGATAGAAAAACCCTGCTTCATGGTCCACAGTTTCCTGACGGTTGCCAGGTCAGCAGTAATAACATGGCCTCATTTGCAGCATGACCTTTATCTCAGCTCAGAGCCCATTCACTTTGGGGCTGATTAAAACAGCTGCAGTGATCCGGGCTTCACTTCTGCAGCGTTTGTGTGGTACTGCCACTTCTGATATTATTTGTTTGGAATCAGATTTGTAAAGTCAACAGATACGATGGGGGGTCTGCCACCTGCCAGTTTCCATAAAGAGGTTACTGCATTGCATTGGAATGTTCAGTATAGCAGTAAACGATCTATCTACATGGAGAGAAGCAGGTTTTCAAGTCACTTCATGGGGACAAGCCTCTTCTCTCCTCCATAAAGGTAAAATTTTCAACACTGAATCAACATCTTGGTTGAAAAATTACAATGCAAGTAGGTATATGTTTAGTTTCAATTTAATTCAATTTTATTTATATGGCAAAAACTTCTTCTGTTGCCCAAAGTGCTTCACATAAAAGTCAACAAAATGCAAATATACAGATATTAGTTTGTATAAGGTGTAATCTCTCATTCATCCAGGCGTGGTTCAGTATAGAAACGGCAGTTTGAACGGTGGTCATCTGGACACTGTTTTCGCAATCAATCAATTTCGGCTCCCATCCAGAAGCTTCTAAAACTCCTCCCTTTGGGGCTGGACTTAGTTAACTCAGAATAGCATAAATGCTACGGTCTCAGCACCATAAAATTGAAAATGGTTTCTGATGGGAGCCAAAATGTCTTGATCGCAAAAACTATGTCCAGATGACCAACATTCAAACCTTTTTTTTTTTTTTTTACATCAAAGTTTAGTTTGATGTAAGCAGTGTTATAGTCTTGTGGTGTGTGGAGCTGTCGTTTTACCTCCACCGGTAGGAAGACGGCAGCAAAAAGTGTAAATCAGCTGAGCAGACACATCACAGCAACATCACAAGAAGGCAGCAAGAAGTAAAAGCCGTCTGGTACAGTGATGTGACAGTTGTGAATGAGTCGGCTCTTTTAAACGGTCCTTAATGAGAATGGTTGGAACTGGATCTCATTTTTTAAAAGAACAGAATCTTTTTCTTTCTAAATTTTATGCATTTTTACCATAGGCTGTATATGATTTTTACATGATCAACACAAGAATCAGCACAGAAGCAGCGCAGGCAACACGAGTGAGAGATTTGTGCACAAAAAAAAAAAAAAAATCTGGCATCATAATCACAGTTAGTTTTTAATTCTAATTATTGCTGTAGTGCAAAGTTTTCTTTAGATTATTAATAATTTCAAAGGGTAAACACTCACACTCTCAGTTTGAACCATTTTAAACAAAGTCTTGGTCATTTCTCTCTGTGATTAGTTTGTAGATAAAATGAGTTCTCACATTGGCTTCTGTCATATAAATAAATATAAAAAGAACCCATCTTTTGAACGGCTCTTTGAAATAAACAGATCCAAAAGATTCAGATTGCATAAGAGCCAAAAGTCCCATCACTAGTCTGGTATGAAAACAGAGTCATCTTTGGTCTGAAAAATAAATAATCCGTTAGAATGAATTACCCGAAGACCAAATGAACCTAATCAAACTGAATAGTAATTATGTTTAATGCCTGGATCATTCTCCAGGAAATTAATGCAAATGGTAAAATGGTCGTGGTCACATTTTTATAAAGCGGTTTTCCACCTTCAAAGCACTTTGTCCAGAGAGTGGATTCAAACTGCCAACCTTCGGATCAGTGGACAAACACTCTACATTATTTGGCGACAGTAGCTCAATTGGTAATGTCCTCGTCCCCAAAAATTATGAAGACCCAACACATGTATAGACTAAATTACATGTCTAAAAGTACCTCCACAGGCGACAGCGAAAGTTTCTTAGCCACCTCACCCTTCAGATTTCATCACAGACCCAAGAGACATGAAGAACTGAGCCCTTTCAAATCTCTCTCCCAGCCTCACTTGGGATGCTTACATAAAATAACTTGTGGTGGAGAGACATGCCAAAGTTAGCTTCATATTCTCGACATGCTCCTCTGCCTTCGGGCCCACTGCTAAAATACAGGCTTATTTTAGCAGATTCTTTTTTCAGACCAAGGTAGACCAAGGCAAGATGAAATACGAAACGTGCCCACCTGACTATAAACCGGGACGAGAGGGCCTTTTTACTCACACACACCTGGGATACTGTCCTGAAGGAGTCGGACTGCAGATGGCGCTGTTGTCCTGCCCCACCAGTTAGGGAGACAGCGCCAAAACCTGTTTAAATCAGCTGACCGGACACAACACAGCGACATCATGTGACCACTCTGAGGAAGAGCGCTAGTGAGTCCAAACTGTCAGGTATGAAAACAAACTAAACCTTGGTTGAAAAAAAAAATTATTAAAATAAATTATCGGAAGACCAGATGAACCTCATTGGACCAAAATACAGGCTTTTTCACAGAAAACCATGGCCGCTCCTGTGTGCTGTAAGGGCCATGTTAAAACATCACTGAGTGTATTCCGTCAGGACAATAAATAATGTGTCAGGATATGTGTATGCATGTGTTTGTGTCTGAGAAAAGGGTAAGTGATTCCAAATGCAAATGTGCTGTTATGACGTAGTTACAAGACTGACTAACATAAATGTAGCATAAATGTTCTCTGGTGCTTCTAGAACCCTAACCCTATATATTTCAAAAGAGACAATTAAATGGCCCGTTGGCCAAGCCAAGCATCTGTTCCGGTTGTCTCATGTTCTGGGCATGTCCCACCGGGAGGAGGCCCCAGGGAAGACCCAGGACACACTGGAGGGACTATGTCTCTCGTCTGGCCTGGGAATGCCTTGGGGTCCCACTGGAGGAGCTGGAGGACGTGTCTGAGGTGAGGGAAGTCTGAGAGTCCCTGCTTAGACAGCTACCCCTGCGACCCAGCCCAGGATAAGTGGAAGAAAATGGATGGATGGATGGAAAATTGACTGGACATTGACCTTGAAATAATATTGGTTGTTTAATGGTAAATGGTCACATTTTTATATAGCGCTTTTCCACCTTCAAGGCACTCAAAGCGCTTTACATCAAGGAACCACTCAGCCATTCACACACCAGTGTACACAGACATTAGGCATGAGGTGGGTTAAGTGTCTTGCCCAAGGACATAATGACTGGCCATACCGCAACCAGTGGATCCATCCATCCATTTCCTTCCACTTCTTCTGCTTATCCTGGAGATAAACATCATTGGTTGA
The DNA here is from genome assembly GCA_000787095.1 of Periophthalmodon schlosseri. Taxonomy (NCBI): domain Eukaryota; kingdom Metazoa; phylum Chordata; class Actinopteri; order Gobiiformes; family Gobiidae; genus Periophthalmodon; species Periophthalmodon schlosseri. The sequence continues at coordinate 26,110 of KN486993.1, read as the reverse complement.
GCAGTAATGTCAAGAGTGGGATTTGAACTACTAACCTTTGCATCAGTGGACAAATGCTCTACCAACTACTTTCATCCCTTTAAAAAGTGAAAAGATTAAAATGTAAACCCGCTGATGTAATAATATTTCATACTCCCCAAGACAAAACACAACAAAAACAAAAAAGAAAAAGATTATTGCTAGTATTACCATAAATGAACCGTGGCTTAAAGGGAGTTATGATTTAATAAGTTCAGTGAATTTATAATCACTATAAGTATAAAGATATTATGAAACAGGCCAGGCTGGACAGGTCTTGGCCTGGAGTTCTCCTCTGCTCTCATTATTGTTCTATCGTTACATTTATTTATCATTTATTCATCTTCTTCTAATCGGTGAACTATAGTATTTTTATGTTCTCCATCACGAGTACATGTTTTTGTTTAACAGTTACATGGTGCAAATAAAAAAGTAAAGGTAAGGCAGGATGATGGTAGAAAATGCTTCAAAGGTTGCCTGGACATTTTTTTTTAAACTGAGACAGCAGCCTTTTTCAATCTGAAGGCACTGGTCTGATAAGATAGAAATTTATAGTCCTGAGTCAACTACTCCTATAGGGTAGTCCAGTACTTTCAGACAGATTGACATTGTCCAAATGACTACCTTTGAAAGTTTATGGAGCACTGCTAGACGAATGAGGGATTACACCAACTTGTTTCTAAAGCAGCATAATGAAAGAAAATTGCCTGGCAAGGTCAGAATGATAACTCTCTCTATTTTTTATACACAAGTCTGGTCACCTCTCCCTCTGTCGTGCCTCAAACCAGGCTCAAACAATGACTTAAATGTCCACTATTATGCAAAATTGACTCTTGTGAGCTTTTAGTCGTATTATAATGTTGTCACCTCATGAAAAACATGCCCAGAGTTGTGTTTTATTTCATTCATACATTGTCATAATATATCAAAGGGGGATCAAAGATACAGACTCGGAGAACAGTTTGACAGAGTTTATTTATAATTTTGTAATATGAATGATGGTTGACGGAGCAGGCAGTTGAGAGCGGGGTCGGCGGCTGACGTTCTTGAACGGGTTGTAGACGGCTGGGTCGGGCGCTGGAGTGTTCGTACAGGTCATGGATAGTTGGGTCAGAGGCGGACGTGCACAGGAGGTCCAAGGACCGGGATTTGGCAAACAACGAGAAAGACCAACTAAGTACGGGGATCATAGTCACAAAAACTAGACAGAGCCAATCAGAGTAATACCACGCAGGATAAACTGGGGATACGTTGGGGATACGTTGACGAACACGGAAGATACACAGACAATCTGGCGGCGTGTGTAGCAATCCTCAGCTCCTTTGTGCTCCAGGCTCGATTTCAGATCCACTGCAGGTGTGTAGTGGGTGGTGCCAGAGTCTCCGCCCAGCTCCAGGCACAGACACAGCAGGGAGGAGGAAGACGGCACAGAGAACACAAAAAACCCCATATCCTGACATATATGTTTGAGTAAGCTCTCATTATTAGTCTGTCTACATCTCCAAAGCTCAAAGTTCCACCTTGTGATGTCAAGAAGCAGTAGTGTTCATGTTAACAGCTACATTTCACGTGTTGTTCAGTAGAGATTAGTAATTCCAGATCTGAAATCATCCAAATGATTCTAGTGAAGGTTTATGGAGTTTAAAACCCTGGTGGAGCACTTCCTGTATTACCACATGACATCACAAGGTGGAACAGAGTGTTTTCTGTTTGAGAACTCATCCTAAATGTGTAAGATTTGTGAATGAAAGAAAGAGCCAACGCCAGGTCTCTTTTAATAAGGAAACATCATTATAACTTATATCAGAAAATAGCGTAATATGGGCCCATAAAAACAATGACTATACAAGTTTATTCACTTCAGTTAACTTCATTTTATGGGATATTTATATTTATACTTCAGCATTATTGTAAGCATATGATTGCTCCTATAACCTCACACATTGCCAGAACTGAACCCACCCACTCGTGAACCTGTATGTGCTCAACACTGGGGATCACACAGATGCAAAATGTTTGTCTCTTCAACCTCACCGACAGCCACTCCACGGGGACTTTTAAACAGATGAATATGGCTCGGAATCACGGAGTCTACCCCTGCGAACTGTAAAAAAAACAACCCAGAATACACATGACGGTCTCAGGAGGGAGTGATATGCCTCCAACAAACTTACCCATGTTTACCGATGTTCCAAATTCACTTTTAGCTCTCGGCTTCCATCCCAAAGACGCATTCTTTTCTGCCTCCCGATTTAGCATAATGTGGTTGAGCCTGTTGCATAAGTCATATGTTGTGTTGACGCTATGACTGACCTGGTTCTTGAGAGGAAGACAAACGACATTAAGAAAGCAGAAGATGGAAGAGGTTCATGAGAATTTTAAACTGCTTTTTGATTATGTTGAAGAGTCTCGCTTCAAGTCTTTCAATGTCAAATGTAATGAATGTTTTGCATTATGTTTAAAACCAAGGCCACAGCCAAAATGACACTTGACAAGACAGTTATGAAACTTTGCTGCTATGGACCAAAGTTGAATTTGCGTGGAACAAATTGGAAAAAAAAAAAAAAAAAGATACACATTTGTTATACAGAGGTCCATTGCGATATGCCATACATTTAAGATAACCAACAATGGGGAAATTCCGGTGTTGCAAAGCAAAGTTCAAGGATAACAGGGCAATAGAAATATACAATACAAAATAAGATACATAGCTAGTTAAAATATTAGATTAGATATTAGAAATACTTTGAATAGAGTTAAGATAAGTGTGTAATGATAATAAAACAACGCTCTGCAAGTAGAGTAAAAATATAAGACTACAAAACTGCTGTATATTTAGTTTTGTATGTTGTCTAAAGAGTCAAATTGACAAAATAGCTTTGGCTGGATAGGTTTCAGTGGAATCAACATAAGCCACTTGGAGATATACATGAAGGTAAAGAAAAGAGTGTGAGTCCAGGATTGGTAGTGGCAAATGAGTCTTGTCCATGACTTGTAGCTATAGACTGTATGTGTAAATGGACATAGCTAACCTGCTAGCCCCGTTCTGAATAGGAAGTGATCATGGGCGCACTTCCGGCTCCATCGACTCCAATTCACTTTACATTAGAAAACTGTCGCCCTTCTCTCCGTAACTGCTGCTGTCAGGCTCATCATTTTGGTCTTAAAATGTTCGTATTAACCCGCTCTACATGATTCTGGTGTTTTTATTTCGCTATTGTGTCCATAAATCAAGATATGAACATTAATAAGAGACAAATCAGCTGTCTTCTTTCCCTGAGGTCACTCCTGCTAGTATTAGCAACAAGTTTGATTGACAGCGTTGGTAAGCTCCCTGCCAAATCAGCGGTGCGGGTAGGAAGGGGCGTTACCTTCAACAGCTCTGTTCCAGATTGGTTCTTTAGTTACTATGATACTTGCGGTCGGAATTCCTAATATGGAACTTGGCTCCAAATTCGCCCCTATAACTGCTAACCTCGATGAGCTACATTTGACTGGAGGCGAACACTATAGGTGACGGAATTAGTATTGAGTATCGAGTCTATTCCTTGGAAATGTTAGCATTGTTACAACACTACTACTAGCTTTCATTGTTTTTTGTTTTTGTTTTTTTTCCATAGACTGTATATGTAAATGAACATAGCTCATCAACTCTGGCTCCAATTCACTTTACATTGAAAAATTTTCACTTCTCTCTCTGTAACTGCTGCACTGAGCCTCATCATTTTGGTCTTAAAATGTTCGTATTAACCCGCTCTACATGATCCTGGTATTTCTATTTTGCCATTGTGTCTGTAAATCAAGATATGACCATTAATAACAGACAAATCAAGTGCCTTCTTTCCCTGAGGTCGCTCCCGCAAACATTAGCAGTAGATTTGACTTACAGCACTGCTAAGCGCCCGCTCCCTGCTAAACCAGCGGTGCGGGTAGAAAGGGGCATTACCTTCAACAGCTCTGTTCCAGATTGGGTCTTTAGTTACTATGATACTTGCGGTCGGAATTCCTAATATGGAACTTGGCTCCAAATTCGCCCCTATAACTGCTAACCTTGATGAGCTTCATTTGACTGGAGGCAAACGCTATGAGTGACGTCACACTCACTTAGTCCACTTCTTTATACAGTCTATGCTTGTAGCCAAAAAGATACAAAAATCTATATGAACCTACTGTTGCTGTGAGCCCTTGGCAGCCTCTCCCGTCTCTAATCATTCATCAGCTCCTTGAAAGTGCCCAATATAACACTCCTCCAGCTTAGAAGACATGACCAAGCCTAGCTCAAGATCTGGAGATGGGGCTCCTCCTGAAAGGTTACCCCAGCAACATTGAAGGATGGGTCAAATGCAAAGGAAAATATCTTCCCGGGGTGAATAATATGTACTTTTGAATGAAATATCCCACACTAATGTTCATTCATCTTTGACTCTATTCTGATTAAAAATGTATTGTTTATTGAGAAATGGCTTTGCATGAGTCGTAAGGAATGTTGACTTAATTAATAAAGTTAAAGCAAAAGTGGGGAACCTGATTTTCATCCCAATGTCATGTAGTCACTCACATGGATCTTTCATACAAATCTGAAGTTGATAAAACGTTTTCTAATGAGATGAAGACAGCAAGTAGCACATTTTTGCCCTAAAATTCTGCATTTACAGGACATTTACAGTTGGGTACTTCAGGTTTAATTTGTACTAAAATGAAATCTACTCACATTTTGAGAAACTTTTGGCAGACTGCGTTGTTACCCCTATTAGTCCCACAAAACTAGCAATCCGCGGTGTATTTTAGACCAGTAATAAATAATAAGTACTGTAACTTTCCTCTGCTGAATAACCTCATTAAAATGTCACACTGTCTCATATGTCCTCTCCCAGCAGTAGCTCCACTTCAACTCCCTCAAACAGTACTTTTACTCACAGAGCGCCACCGTTTGTCCTTGTGGTCCCTCTGCTCATAAATTGCTTCTTCATCTCAGCTCTGCTCCTATTACCGCTCCTTTACAGTCATCTTTGAAACGCCAACATTCATAATTTACCCCGTCAGAGTTTTTACTACCGTGACAGCGTAGACCTAGTTCGCTTTTTGGATATTTCAATTTTGCTTGAGCGCTCAAAGCAGCGGAGAGATCAGGGAGAGGATTCAAGCCAAACTCATCAAGGACACTATATTATAATGTCTCAAGGCACTATCGTCTATTACCAGTCCAACTGCAAAACATATCCGGTTCCCTCTTCAATAGACCTCTCAGATATTGGCCGTAACAAATGTTAAAGTATATATTTGCACTCTCTGTGAACCAAGAGCTTGCCTAAGGTTTAATAGTGTCAATATACAATGAAGTGGAACATACATAAAAGGCCAATTCAAAAGCCCTTTGAAACATGGATGCATTTTGAAAATTGCAGATGTCCACGCTGTGTCTCGTTGATATATTGCGCAAAGAAAGCTATTTTGGCGCTGGCAACTATTTACTCTTAAAATGTCACCATTTCAAATCAGTGCTGCATAGTCCCAGTGCTTATGTTACCAAAAAAGTCAGAAAATTGAAATAAATAATACAATAAAGTGATGTTTTGAGATTTAATTTTTTTATTAGCATTTTCATCTGCAAATTTCTTACAATTCAATCCAAGGAAGGATGATCTTACACATTGACCTAATTGAGTAATCCAGGATAGACCTCCTTAGACTTTTTACTTTAGTTTTCACCTACCCCCCATCTTCGCCCACTTCTCTGTAATTACCAGGGATTATTTAGAACATTCAAAGTCCAGATCACACACACAGAGTAAAAATGGTCACTTTCAACAATAAAAATGCATACATGGAAATCTCCGGTGCTACAGTTTCGAACAAGGAGTCAAATAAACAAAAGCATGATGCAAAACTGTACACTACAACTTCACAACCCTGATGTGATGTGCAGTAGCTTCATTAGTGAAATACATGTAGACTGTGCTCTGAGGGGGGAGTGACTTAGCGCGGGGAGCAAAGGGAAAGGGAACTGAGAGCATCAAAAAGAAACTGAAACTTAATAAACATGATAATAAATTGTTTTCAGCGAATATAGCATTTTCAAAACAATAAAAGGTAACACGCTGATCTAAATATGTAATGCGTGTAATACCTCCTTTTTAATACCAAAAAAACCCCATAATAATAAGTCCTGTTAGCCTGGTAGAGTTCACTTGAAAACCAAAGTTCACTTTCAAGCCTGTCTGGCATCCTCACACATTTCCAACAAGCATAAAATTGCACCAGAGTTAACCGAACCAGTGCTGGCAACACATCTCACTTCTTATTCCTGGAACTAATTTAATTTCCACTCCGCTTCAGGTTCAAAGTCAGCGCGGATCGGCAAACGGCTCTCTCTCCCCTTTGAATAAACATACAGAAAGTGGACGGACAAACAGTAGATGCTCCTCCATATGCTGTTACGCACCTGAGTAATTAACTGTTTGTTGCGCCTGTGCCGTATAGTGCCTTAGTCGGTCGCTCTAATCTCGTTAGTGAAACAGCAGCGGCAGACGTCCATACATTCGTGACACACTTCGAGAGAGTGCGTTGATTTACTCATAATGACGGTAACATCCAATCCAATTAGCCTGCATAGCCCTGAGCACAGAGCAATACACGTGCTTCATAGTGTCCACACCCATATTAGTATATTATATATTTTAATATGTATTATCTTACTATATTTAGTCGAGGTGAAGGGTGGCAGACATCCAGTATTTCAATTGACTCGAATTTTGTTTAGCCCAAAATCACAATAGCGCTTCCCTAATAAAATTCTTACCCAAAATTCTTGATTCAACCAACAGAAAAAGTTTGAAAATGAAACAATGAAACACTCGTCAGTCAAAAGCGGATTGAGACCCTCCTTCTCGGTAAGGAAAATAAGAAAAACAGATTGGGATTTTTTGTTCTTCCTGAGTCTGAGTAACATTTCTACAGGTACTACATCCAGCTAGGTAAGTAAGTAAGAAAACTTTATTTATATATAACGCTTTTCACAGATAAAAATCACAAAATGCATATAGAGAGGACGTACACCAAAATACAACAACAATAATAATAATAATAAAGGGTAATAAGACTCAATCAACCGAACACTTTCCTGAACAAAAGTGTCTTCAGATGCTTTATGTACCATATTTTCCGGACTATAAGTCGCACTTTTTTCATAGTTTGGCCGGGGGTGCGACTTATACTCCAGTGCGACTTAAACTCCGGAAAATACGGTACTTACTATTTACGTTTTATTTGACTAGATTCTTAATAATTTACATCTCAGACTTTTTTGTATTGTAAACGCTTTGCAAATTGTATGTACTATAGACTGTATGTATAAATGGACATAGCTAACCTGCTAACCGCCACGTTCCAAATAGGAAGTGATCATGGGCGCTTCCGGCTCAATCGACTCTGGCTCCAATTCACTTTACATTGAAAAACTGTGGCCCCTCTTTCTGTAACTCCTGCAGTGAACCTCGTCTTAAAATTTTCGTATTAACCCGCTCTACATGATCCTGGTATTTTTATTTCGCTATTGTGTCCGTAAATCAAGATATGAACATTAATAACAGACAAGTGTTAGTAACAAGCTTGATTCACAGCGTTGCTAAGCGTTCGCTCTCGCCGTAGTACGTGACCACTGCGTTGCGAGCGGGAAGGGACGTTACCTTCAACACCCTCGCTCCGGATATATGAACATTAATACCAGACAAATCAGGCGCCTTCTTTCCCCCGAAGTTGCTCCCGCTAGTGTTAGTAACAAGCTTGATTCACGGCGTTGCTAAGCGTTCGCTCTCGCCGTAGTACGTGACCACTGCGTTGCGAGCGGGAAGGGACGTTACCTTCAACACCCTCGCTCCGGATTGGCTCTTTGGTTGCTATGATACTCGCTGTCGGAATTCCAAATATAGAACTCGGCTCCCAAATCGTCACTGTAACCGCTAGCCTCGATTTGATTGGAGCCGAACGCTATGGGTGACGCCACACTCACTTAGTCCACTTCTTTATACAGGGAAGATGTAAAAGTTTAAATTTACTAAACAAGAAGATATATTTGGCATTTTCTCCAGCTAAATTTAGTGCTCCAGACCAACCTATGGGTTAGTAATTATACCTCTGTACAATAAAAACGTTTGACCTCTGTACTGCAGTTGTTAACTTCTTTCACAAGGTCTTTTTTCATAGTAGTTTGCTTGGACAATAGCCTCATAAACACAGTTGGCGCGCCTCTGCTAGCTCTCTCCTTGCCCACCTGTTCTCTCATATATCTCCTCTCCTTAATCTGATTCGACTGCACCTCTCCAGCCGCTGTCTGCACCAACCGCTCTGCTGTCGGAAACCCCAGTAATGAAAACACATAAAGCCCTTATTACGTGCCAGTGGCTCTTTTCACTCTCTCTGCGGACAAAACACATGCTAGCCCCGTATACTCCGACGCACCGGCTCCGACCGGCCTCCCAAATTACCCAGCTGCCATTGCGCTTTGATTGATGGCTCTTTCTCACATGCTTGCTCTATGATAAGCTGTTATTGCCCGTATCATTCCCTTCATGGGCACATTTGGATGCTTGGGAAAACGGATTCGCCCCGCTGGTCCATTCACTCGTATAGGTTATGGCTACAGTTGCAATGATGTGGCGGTTACAGTTCATTCAAGTCCAAGAGCGAGCAGAGAAGCCATGCAGGACAAATAGATGTTATGGTATGGTCTGTGGCAAGACAAATGTGTTTTTAGCGCAGCAAGGCCTAGTTTGGAAGTTTATGGGAAGTAAGAGGGATGTGCATGAAAGTAATAGTAAAAGAAATGGACTTTTTGGATCACTTTATAATAACTACACTTTTAATGAGAAACATCTTCATAATGGCGAAATAGTTTATTAAGAATGTTTCAGGCTTAGTAACTAAAAAAGATGGTATATATATATAGCTACCCTACTAGCCGCCGTGTTCCAAATAAGAAGTGAGCATGGGAGCGCTTCCGGCTCCATCGACACTGGCTCCAATTCATTTTACTGTAAACTGGAAAACGGTCGCTCCTCTTTCTGTAACTGCTGCTGTCAGGCTCGTCATTTTGTTCTTAAAATGTTCGAATTGACCCGCTCTAAATGATCCCCGTGTTTTTATTTCGCAATTGTGTCCGTAAATTGAGCTATGAACATTAGTAACAGACAAGGTCCGAGGTCACTCACGCTAGCGTTAGCAACAGGTGTGATTGACAGCACTGCTAAGCGACCACTTCTTGCTAAACCAGCAGTGCGGGTGGGAAGGGGTGTTACCTTTAACAGCCTCGCTCTTGGATTGGCTCTTTGGTTGCCATAATACTTGCGGTTAGAATTCCTAACGTGGAACTCGGCTCCAAATTGGCCCCTATAACTGCTCTAGCCTCAACGAGCTTCATTTGACTGAAGCCGAACGCTACGGGTGACGTCGCACTCCCTTAGTCCACTTCTTTACACAGTCTCTGGTAACTACTTAATTAATACCCTAACCTCTTACTTAAGTAGTTACTAAGCCTGAAACATTCTTAATACACAATTGTTTTATTATAAATTAAGTCTTTCATGCTTCGTTAAGGTTAATTTGAGTGTAGTTATTATAAAGTGGTGCCGATTTTTCAGTAACATTTTAGTTTAGGGACCACATGTTGGAAGAAGCAGTAATTAGCATAGCGGTAGCTTAAATGAGATTTTAGAACACTAGTTTTGAATAATAAACCAACACTATGAAATTATTTTGGGGACATTATTAGCTAATGGCTAATTAGCAGTAGAATTTGTTCAGAAAGAATAATAGTTACTTAGACTAAAACGATAAACTGGTTTGCCTAGTTTGCTAATAAGGAGATAATACACTTAGCAGTTAATATGTGCTTTCTAAACTACACTGTTACAATCTTTTTCTCAACAAATGTTCCAATAATTTATTCATCATTCTGGGTTTAGAATAATGTTTGCTTTCTTTGCTTTTAAATTTGGTAAAGATAGTTTAGCTTCATGTAGGAAATCAAAACGAAACGTCTCCCAAGTTTAGGAAGACAACCTTATAACATTCAGTGCAATTGATATAATAATTAAGTTCAAGTGAATTAAACAATCATAGTGTGAGTGTAGAGTGCCTTTCAGTCCGTTAAAATTAATATGGAGGAATTAGATGTGCTTTAGACTCCACTGTGAGTCACCATGGCAACTGAGATGAGGTGAGGTGGGGGGTGCGTTAGCTTTCATAGTCTATTTCTGTATTAAACTACCAAAATGTGCTTTAATCTTTTCATGCGTAAAACTAAACCCCCACTTACAATATAGCATATGGAGTCTTAATTTTTTGGACAAGGCAGGTTAAGTGTCTTGCTCAAGAACGGTACATCGGGGATCACACTGCAAACTTTCAGCTCAATGGGCCAACTCTATACCAACTCAGCTACTGCCACCCCGAACTCAATGTCAATAGAACTACATTGTTTCATTTTTAGACCATTTTTGACAGCGAAAGTAAATCCACCCTCCAAGTTCATTTCCCCATAATAGCGCGGAAGCCTTTGTTCCGGGAATCCTTTGTCCCATCCCATATAAAGGAAACAAAAGCTTTCACATCCGACTAAAAATGATCAAGTCTGTTCCGTCACATCTGCCTCTCCCTTCTACGTTTAGGGCCTTCGTCTCGCACATATTCTGTCTTTTCCTGACCATTCTGACTAATCAGAGTCTCCCCACTGCGCTGGCCCCGACCCCAGGCACATTCAATCAGCTACAATCACTGCAGCTCTGCACCTCATGTGGAGGCGACAACCAGGAAGTCTTTCTCTTCTCTTTACCATCACCAGCAGACACTCGGATACTGGCTCTCGCTCTCAGCATCTTCAGATCTCTGCCTCATTTGTGTTGCTTTTTGTTCATAAAGCTTCTCCTGCACAATTTGGCACTCATTTTGAAGTTATCACGGCAGTATTCTGAATGTGAAAGCTGGTTTTATCTTTTCAATCTGCCCTGTCCTCTTTGACTGGAATTTAAATTGGCTATCAATTCAGTCCCTTTGTGGCTAATTTTAGCTCATGAGAATCACTTTGTAACCTGGTGTCCTTGAACTTTAACAACTTGCATTACTGGTCCTGTAAACATTAAGCATTATTTAGGAGGTTTGAACAACTTTTCATGCAATATTTGTGAGTTCAAACTCCCAATCACAGAGAAGCATTGTGATTTGGACGGAGACCAAAGGTGAAGCCCAAACAAACCAAAACAAACATGACGATGTGGACGGACGTATTTCATCATATTTTAGCAGAAATAAAGACTATTTTCTTTGCAACAAACGTGTAGAATGTAAACGCTTTTGTGCATTTGTGGAAGAAAAAGATATCTGCTTTTCTCTCAACTGGATTTAACAAAAATAAATCTCGGCTTGTTCTGCTGTTGTGGCACTTTGCCCAATCACTTGTATTAGATATAAGCAAAGGTTTTTATTTATTTTATTTTTTTTGTGTTGTGCTACCCTAAGTTTGCACTGTTCCTGAGTCCTACTTAGCATAGTCATTCAAGCCCCTAATGAGTGATTTCACACCTATTAGCATCCTGGCTAGACCTATTGTTTTCTTTAGAAGGATCCTTGGACAGGAATGGGATCAGAAATCATTTATCCTCTATCTATAACTCCATCCTCAGACCCAAAGCAAAACAAAGAAAACAAAGAAAACAATAGGGCTAGCCGGGATGCTAATAGGTGTGAAATCACTCAGGTATCAATCAATAGGTGTTTTGAGTTTCAGTGTAGCTAGCTCCTCCCTTCAGACAGCTATAAGGCAGTGTCCACCAGTGATCTGACCAGAATTTGGATGAGCAGCAAAATGTCTTCACTCCTACGACTTTTTGTTCAGTTGACAGATTTTCTTTTTCTTTTGATATGGATCAGGTTTGGACGACTGAGGAATTACACAGATATCTCAATCCCTAACTACCATAAATCACTCTTGGACAAACGAAGGATTACATCATCAACTGCTTTGGTGTTTCTCATTTGCTCTGGATGTGCCTCGTAGCCTTGACTCCATTTTCTCTTGAGTGACAGTTGCTCAGATGCTCCTCTGTCTCCAGCTGCAGATGGGCCACGCTCTCATCTTAAACTAAATCTAACCAGGAATGAGCCGCTGGGGTTTTTCTCCCGCTCTGGACAAGCCCTTTCCATCACGGGTGACAAGGTCCAACACTAACTTGGTTCATCTTATCTCCACTCAGAACACTGGCTTGAACCCTTTTTGAAATTCAGGTCTTGGTTTGGGGAGTGTTTGGTAAATAGATGAAGAAAGATTGGGCGCTAAGTATTCAAGACTGCAAGCGCTCCAAGCTGGCATCTTGTGCGGTCACCGAGAGCCATTTATGTAGCATTCAAAGTGGAGCGAAGTTACTGAGTGCATCTCCTCTAAGAACTTGCATATTCACTGTTTCCTTTTTCCTGTCTAAATAGAATCTCTGAACATACAGTACAAACTTGTTCAGTCTAAACATACTGAGCAGCAGCGGCATAGTGGTTAGAACAAAGGCTGATGGTTTATTCCAGCTCAGACCAGTTCATGACGTTGTGTCCTTGGGCAACAAATTTATACGTATGTGTTGGATGGGGTAGATAGGCAGCTTGGTTTCAGTCAGTCTACACCAGGGCAGTTGTGGCAGAAATAACTAACAGCCACTAGTGTAGAGTGAAAAATGATGACTGGAGTGTTACGCTTTGAGAGATTTGTCAAGTGCAAAACCAATGCATGAAATTATTTTGCCTGGGAGCCAGTATACACACTTCTCCAATACTTGAAATGTGAGTCTGGTCACCAGTGAATCTCCCCGAGTTCAGATGGGTGTGATTGACAGGTGGAATAGCCGGTCAGGGACAAGATTAGTCCGTCCGTATCAAAATAAATATGGCTGCTAACGGGGAAAACGAAAGGAACAAAATATCACAAGGGACAGAAAAACATTGCTGAGTTTTGGTGAATCAATGAGTGAAGCACTAAATTTGAAAATTTTGATTTTGTTTGTAAATGATAGGTGACCAGTGGGCTCCTTAGTTTCACTTATGTCACTGATATAAACAAATCTGATTGCACAAATATGTTTATTCTTGACTCAAGATGCAACAGAGGGTGTGGTGACCAGACTGGTATCCTTCTGTATACAAAATACAGAGAGATATCTTTATGGCAAGGCAAGAAGTTATTAGACAAATCATCTTTATTTGCAGAGCACAGTTCATACCCTAAGTCATTCTATGTTATGCTTTGGGCCTGGATTTAAACATTGTCAAAGTAGAGGCCAATCTCACGTCTTCAGGAAGAATTTTAGCTGCATAGAACTGAAACGCTGATTCCCCATGTTTAGTCCTGACTCTGGGCACCAGCAGGAGGCCGGTCCCTGAAGTCCTCAGAGTGTGAGATGGTTCATGTGGCACTAACATGTGGGAGATGCACTTTGGAGCCATGGAGAGACTTGTAACAAGCAGAGCTGCTTTAAAGTCACAGACAGCCAGTGCAGAGACCTGAGCACAGGACTTATGCGCTCGTACTTCCTGGTTCTTGTCAGGACCCGAGCAGCTGGGTTCTGGATGTACTGCAGCTGTCGGCGTTGATCAAATTGAAGTTGAAGATATTTGGGTCAACAATTCAGCATTTCTTTCTAAGCAAATGTATTCAGAAGCAGTTAGGAATGTATCTATGCATAAAATTCACTGTGACAAGTATAGCTTCTTCCTTGGATTTCTTTCAACAGCCCCCAAAATATGCACCGTTCCACCAAATCAAATAAAGCCCCCATAGGAATGAATGGTTTTCTGTGTCAGCTGTGATTAACTGTCGCCTAGTCCAGTGTGTACTCTGCCTTAAATACACCCGGCACCTTCCCCCTCTCGCTCTCTGTAAAGTCTAAAAATGGACGGATGAACATTTTCTCTCAAATCCCTTAAATCTTTGAGCCAATACATATCCCATTACAGACACAGAAACTTTGCATCGCCTGTGCAAACTTTTAGGATGAACTTTTAAAAAATGTGCGCACGTTTATAAGTGTTAAATCTGTGGTGTCTGTCAGCAACTTCCTGTGATCTCCCTCGCTGCCCCGGGACAGTCCTTGGGGTGTTTCCTAATCCCTCACTCAAACTCAGAATTTCACTCTTTTCTGTTTTACAGAGTTTACCACTGCACTTACAAAAATATGTTGTTGTTTGCATAGTACTGGGTAAGATGTAGGTATCAGCTCTGCATTCTACTTGATAATCTATGCATTTTCTTAACAATTAATCCTAATTTGTATATGTGCCAAAATATATATGGTAAATGGTCAGATTTTTATATAGAGCTTTTCCACCTTCAAGGCACTCAAAGCACTTTATATCAAGGAACCACTCACCCATTCATACACCAGTGCACACAGACACTGGGGGCGAGGTGGATTAAGTGTCTAACCCAACACAACGACAGTATTCATCTGTAGGAGCTGGAATCGCACCGCCAACCTTTGGATCAGTGGACAAACACTCTACCAACTGAGCTACTGTCGCCCCAAACAGAGCTTTTTGTTATTATTTTTAACTAAGCGTTTAAATAGACACGAAGCAAATAAACTACCCACAAAATTATCATTATTAAGTATTTCCCAATGCAAATGAGTGAGTGAGTTGGCGGAGGTCAGGAGGGAGGGAGTTCCAGAGCTGAGGAGCAAAGCGGCTGAAGGTTCTGCTCCCCATGGTGACAAATTGGGCAAAGGGAGCAGAGAGCTGGAGAGAGGAGGAGCAGAGGGAGCAGAGAGGAGAGCTGGAGAGAGGAGGAAGAGCAGAGAGGAGAGCTGGAGAGAGGAGAAGGAGCAGAAGGAGCAGAGAGCTGGACAGTGGAGGAGCAGAGGGAGCAGAGAGCTGGAGAGGAGAAGTAGAGGGAGCAGAGACCTGGAGAGAGGAGGAGGAGCAGAGGGAGCAGAGAGGAGAGCTGGAGAGAGGAGGAGCAGAGGAAGCAGAGAGGAGGAGCAGAGGGAGCAGAGAGCTGGAGAGAGGAGGAGGAGCAGAGAGGAGAGTTGGAGAGAGGAGGAGCAGAGGGAGCAGAGAGCTGAAGACGGAAGAGCAGCAGGGTGAGCAGAGAGCTGGAGAGAGGAGGAGGAGCAGAGGGAGCAGGTGGGCGTGGCAATGTGGAGGAGTTTAGAGAGATATGGAGGTGCAAGATTGTGGAGGGCTTTGAATGTGAGGAGCAGGATTCTGTATTGAGTGATAAAGAGCCAGTGGAGCTGTTGGGCTGTGGTGGAGGTGGAAGTAGTGTTTAATGCCATACTGTGGAACATCACGGGCAAAGCTACAACTTCCCCTTGGAGACAACAGGCGGAGAACGCTTTCATTCACACCTGGTTAACACACAAACCTTGTATATTTAGTTCTTCTCTCAAACATCATGCGTTGGGAGCTGGAATCGCACCGCCAACCTGTGGGTCAGTTGATCCGACCGCTCAATTAGTGATGTTTATATCGAGAGCGGGATTTGAACTGCCAACCTTCCAACTACCAATTGAGCTACTGTCGCCCCCATACACTTTCACTACAAACATTTGGATGATTGGAATTGCTAATCTCTACTGAATTAAAGGTAGAACGTAGCTGTTAACTTGATAACTACCACTTCATGACATCACAAGGTGGAACAGAGCATTTTGAGCTTTGGAGATGTAGACAGACTAATAATAAAGTGTTACTCAAACATGTGTGAATGAAACAAAACACAACTCCAGGTATGTTTTTGAGGAGGTAACAGCGTTAGAACATGGCTCACAATAGTCAGTTTTGTGTAACATAATATTGTTTTGTGTTTTGTGTAATATGTAAAAACTGGGTTCTATTTTCATGTGTCCTAATATTTTCCAACTTCAACTCAACTTGCCTATTTTCAAGACAGATTATTTGACCTCTATACTTGCCATTATTTTGTCCACGAGCTATATACATCCACCCGCTCCATTTCATATTCTTGGTCCAAAATATCTCGTTCACATTTGGTGCGTTTAATGTCGGGGCCCGCTGAAATCCATTATCTTCGAGTTGTTCTCAGACTTGGAGGAAATTGAGTTACACAACCCCATTGACTTCCAGGACTCTTGCTGAGATGGGCCTTAAAGTGACAGTAGCTGGGTGGTATTTCTGCAGTGGTGGTCTATGGAGGAGAGCTTATGGATAGTTAATGTATTTGCTCCGCTACACGACAGGTAGAACATGGTAGTGGTTCTAAGTGGGTCACTGCACCATTTTGGACAGTGGAAGTTACGAAGCAGTGTGCTCCAGTAGAAATCAATCAATCAATCAAACTTTATTTACAGAGCCTTTTACAACACTCGAGGTGACCAAAGTGTTTTCTAATAAAACCAACACAATACAAGAACATTCAAAGCATTAAACAATGAAAGTGTCACTGCATAAGTGTTAAAAGCCAGTCTGAATAAATACGTTTTGAGCCTGGATTTAAACAGTTCAAAGTCTGGGATAGTGCGTAAATCAGGGGGCAGTTTGTTTCAAAGTCTGCGGCCAGCGACAGAGAAAGCCCCGTTACCCCAGTGTTTGAGCCGGGCTTTGGGGGCTTTCAGCAAGAGCTGGGTGCTGGACCTTCATGCCACACTTGAGCTGTGGACAGACTTGAGTTCAGTCAAATAGGAAGGAGCGAGGCCGTTAAGAGCTTTAAAAACAGACAATAACATTTTAAAATCAACTCTAAAAGAAACTGGACGCCACTGAAGAGATAAAAGGACGGGAGTGATGCGCTGCCGTCTGGAGGTGTTGGTTAAAAAACATGCTGCAGCATTCTGCACAAGCTGGAGGCGACTGAGGGCGGACTGGGACACGCCCACATAAAGTGCGTTGTAGTAGTCTATTCTGGAGCTGATAAAAGCGTGAAAAGTCTTTTCAAGGTCAGTACGATTTAAAAAAGGCTTTACTTTTGATAAAAGACGTAGTTGATAAAAAACTTGATCTGGCCACACGGTCGATCTGTTTGTCAAACTTAAAATTGTTATCAAAAATGACTCAGAGATTCCTTACAGTTGATTTTAACGATTTGACGATAACCAACCAAATTCCAAAGAAGAAGAGTCACCAAATAAAATACTCTGTTTTGTCCTCGTTTAGGTGAAGGAAATTCTGTCTAACCACATCTTTATGTCTGTAACACAGTCACTTACAGATTTAAGAACACCACTTGTGTTTGAACAAACAGGTAAATAAATCTGCAGGTCGTCTGCATAACAATGAAAGTGCAAAGTAGTTTTATCTTTTGTTGTGTTTGAATTTACGGTGAAAATACGGTAAGTCCTTTCACAGTAACATAAGTGCAGTATCCATCCATCCATTTTCTTCCACTTATCTGGGGCCGGGTCAAGGGGGCAGCAGTCTGAGCATTTTATTTTTCGGTTTGCTGAGATGGTACCTGTGGTCAATATTAAAATGTATCGTAGTTGAAAAGTACAAAAAACACAGGAAGTAGCTAAGTTCTAAACCAAAACTTTTACCTATGTCTGAAAAACAGGGACAATTTATGCACAAAGAAGGCATTTTTCTGACAGTTTAAAGATTCGTTTAACAGAATAAAGGAGTTAACATTTATTTCTATTAGACTGATCGCAACTATTGTGTAATTTAGACAAGTTTGGTGCTTAGTGTCATTACGGTTGCTAGGTTACAGTTTCGTATGACCAACCAGGAAGTAAAATTAGAAACTTCACCAAATTGTAGAAACTAGAAAGACTAGGCAAGATCTTTTTTTTTTTTCTTTTAATCTTAAATATAATGACGTTAATTATGTTTTAGTGAAATGACCTATGCACTTTTTGTATAAATGTGGTATGTATGTGGCGTGAAGTGCCGTTGGCCGTTTATTAGAAGAACATACTAATTAATATTCAAAGTGAAGACAAAATTTACTTTCTAAATGTCTGTATTTAAACAGCATAGCATATATCAGGTCCTAGGTGGTGCTATACTGGTAGTTTTTGTTCCTCCATTCTGAACTGACACCACCAATTTATAATTCAAAACGATGTTTATTCCTTCACTGCATATGCTCAGGAAATGAGCCATCAGAAAGCGTCAAATGGAAACTCTCTAAAACTTCTTAATGATAACAAAACTATCACACATTTGACAAGAAGATCTAACATTTGTGATGGAGCAGCAAAGGCAAAACCACCTGGGACTTATGGCGCTATGCTAAGCTATTTCCCCCCCAAAAAAAATCTCCAAAGATGAAACAGAATGAATAATGCCCAGACATTTCCATATCGAGATGTTGCTGCTCTCATCTTTGCGGAGCGAATTTGAAAAGTTGCTTGGTTATCGAGCGAAAGCAGTCAGGAGCTTGCTAGCTTGTTTCAAATGATCTTAGTTTTGGGGTTGTGGGTTGTCAAATTGCTCCTTGTTAACAGATGAGAACAAAAGCGTGCACATGCCCAATTAGGCTGCATCAGCAGGGGTCCAGCGCTGGCTTGTTCTGGCGATAGAATTTAATTTAAACATGTGCTCAAGCTCGAGAACAGCCCATCGTTTTCATCATCAGCGTTGGTGTCATTTCGGGTCATTTGTCCAAGAGCAATTAATTATTTCATAAAATTACATTGTGAATGCAGTTAACTTGTGTGTAAAACAGAACCGTCTCTTTATTTTGTGTTTTTATCTCAAGCCGATTATCCAATCCAAGCAGAATCAGCTCCTCATTTTGGGTTGCCAGATCCTACGACTAAAACCAGTTGTTCTCTATGATGATGTGTCGTTGGTATTTGACAGCTAATGGCATCGCAGTTTCAACTACAATAAACAAACCAGTTTGAGTGCTGGTTAAAACTAATACCTTTAAGGCAAAGGTACCTGCATGATGCCGTGGAAACATAAAGCACACTTCGGAACGTTCTCCATGGAGATAGATGGGTTTTATTTCATACTGTGGGATATTATGGCCAAAGGAATAACATTTCATGACAAAAGTAGGAGGAGGCCTTCCCCCATGCGAAGTAAGAGTCAGGTTTGTGGAGATGCAAGCCCTCTCAAATGTTTGCATGTTTTTCAGTTCTTCATTGCTATAAACACAACCAAAATGAAAAAAAAAAGCTTTCATTTTATAAAGTTCCATACTGCGGCTTGAATAATAACAAATATGTCATGCTGCTGGCTGTGACACTCCTCCTCTGCTCCTCTCCTTCCCTCCCTGTATGTGTGTGTGTGTGGGCGGAGTCTTCCTGAAGCTGGCAGCTGCTCACCTGTGTGCAGCCTGCAGTCAGGCCTCAGCTCTTAAATCCTCAGCTCTCCAGAGAGAAACTTCCAGCTTGTTCCGGCCTGTACGATGGCGGTTTTTGCAGTCGGCTATTTAGAAACTTTTGTAGTTACTTACCGTTTTCGATATCTTTATACTTACCTCCGACTCCTGTTTTTTTCCAGTTTTGACTGTAGACTCCGCTCTCCACCTACTCACCTGCGCCAATGATCTCGCTGGAAACCTGGTTAATAAATCCTTAATGTTTGTCAGTCTTAAGTCTGTTTTTTTGGGTCCTTTTTGTTGAGCCACAACAAAATAGTGCTTTCTGTATAAGCTCAAATTTGTTGTTTTTTTTCTTTTTGCTTTCCACTTCTCAATAACACTTAGAAACAAGGCTGCCGTTCTCTAACCGACACACAATCATAACATCCACACAGTCAGGGTGAAACGTTCTGCCCGAGAAGACGACCACAGTCTGCAACGTATTGGGGACCCACTTGCTCTTCAACCTAAGTAAACAAGTTACTTCCAATGAAGCCACTCGGACCTTTGAGGATTATCTTATGAGAACTGAGCGCTATTGGCTGTCAAGCTTGTAAAAAGAAAGAAAAAAGTCAGCTGTTTGAGCAGCGAGACACGGCACCTGTAAACTGAAAAATTGATGATTCTGTAAAAACATATCCACTTTGATTGACCAAGCAGAACGCCAATGCCCACAATTCTGCAGTCTCCTCTTATATTTACTCCTACACTTGGGTTCCCCATCAATAACATGGACTCCTCTCTCAATCTGAACTGCTCTGTCAATATTAGCCATCTGTAACGCTTTGAGAGAGGGGAGCTGGGGTCAAATGGAAAATCGCTCCTCGCGCGTTTGTACATAAACTCAGTGTGTGCTTACGGCCATTACAGTGATTGCATTTTTTATGGCGGCTGCGGCCCTTCCGTCGCGTTTTATCGCTGCACTTAAAAATATGATAGAGCGGAGGTGGCGCGGGGGGTCAAGGGTCAGACCGGTCTCGAAGTTCGTGGAGAAGATAGAGACTGAGCTTGTGGTGTTATATGGCTCCAGCAGTTAACTGGAAGGGCGTAGTAAAGATGGTTGGAGTAGAGGTTGAAGCGTAGATTTTTCTTCTAATAGTTTCTGTCTTTTCGAAATGAATTTTATTGTCAAATCAAAGCAATACAATTATATTATTAAAAAGCCTTCTATAGTTTAGAGAAATAAACAAATGGCATCAGATACATATGCTCAAGAGATTTATTTACAGCAATCAGTTTCTATTGAATTTTCAGGAGTTTGAAAGTAGAGCTGCAAAATTAATAGCGATGGAACTGAAATCACATTTTTGTTGTTGCTATTTTTTGTTGATTTGTGTATAAAAATAGCCAATCCTGTAGTGTAGATCTGTACAGACATGTTCTGAAATGTCCCTGTGTGTCAGATGCCCTCCCTGTGTGTCCATGGAGTCTTATTCTGCATAAAAATAGCCAACCCTGTAGTTTAGATCTGTGCAAAAATGTTCTGAAATGCCATTCATGTATTAGTTTTTCAGTTCAGTCTTTTTGTCATTTCTTCTGGACACATTTAAGATGTTAACTTTTTATAATTAAAACCTACATCACTAATCTAATCGCAATTGCAATGCTTGTTAGAAAAATCCCAATTACCGTAGCTCTTTTCCCCAAAATGTTCAGCCCTATTTAGGATACACAGTCAATATTTTTATATGTATGAATTGAATATATTGTCATAAACAGTAAATATATAAAACAAGTGCCATTCAGAAAATGGGTGAAGCCTGTAATCTGTTTGCGTTTTAGTGTTTCCTTTGACAAATTCTATCATAAAGCATCTACACGTCTTAATCAATCAAACTCATGTAAGTTCAGATGTTTTTGCTTTGCCTGCGATGTTCCACGGTATGGTATTAAATTCATTTATCTCCATGGAGACAAGCAGGTGATGCCATCATACCAATTTAAAGGTCAGATTTGTGGAAAAGCGGGAACTCTCACAGCAAGAAAGCCTCTCAACAATAAAAACACCTGAAACTGAATAAATGCAAGTTCAATGTCGTGCTCACAGACTGTATAAAGAAGTGGACTAAGCGAGTGTGACGTCACTCGTAGCGTTCGGCTCCAGTCAAATGAAGCTGATCGAGGCTGGAGCAGTTATAGGGGCCAATTTGGAGCCGAGTTCTATATTTGGAATTTCGACCGTGAGTATCATAGCAACCAAAGAGCCAATCTGGAGCAAAGCTGTTGAAGATAATGCCCCTTTCTGTCTGTGTCTCTGGTTTAGCAAGGAGCGGGCGCTTAGCAACGCTGTCAATCAAACCTGTTGCTAACGCTACCGGGAGAGACCTCGGGGAAAAAAGGCGTCTGATATTTCTCTTATTAATGTTCATGTCTTGATTTACAGACACAATAGCGAAATACAAACACCAGGATCACGTAATGGGTTAAAACGAACATTTTAAGACCAGAATGATGAGTCTGACAGCAGCATTTACGAAGAAACGGGTGACAGTTTTCTAAAGTAAAGTGAACTGGAGTCAGAGTCGATGGAGGCGGAAGTGCGCCCATGCTCACTTCCTATTTGGAACACGGCGGCTAGTAGGTTAGCTATGTCCATTTATATATACAGTCTATGGGGATTACAGAGTGGAGAAAGAGCGCCCATGCTCACTTCCTATTTAGAACGTGGCGGCTAGCAGGTTAGCTATGTCCGTTTACGTATATATACAGTCTATGGTCATACTGTGGAACATTCCAGGCGAGCGATAACATCTCCACGGAGACAAGGAAGTTCCCCTGCTCCAGAAACAGTAACACCGCGCGTCTTTAATTAAAAATGTCTCTAAAAGTTCCGCTGATTTCTTTTTAATCTTGCTGATTTTGATTCTGACAGTTCCAATGAGTCTTCGCAAATATTTTTATTATTCAAACTAAACAACACGGTGTTTCATCATCGTCTGCCTGTCTCTTGCTCCGACGCCTTACCTCCACGTTGCGTTCGCTCACAGTTACATTGGGTTGATAGATGATGTAAGCTACCTGTCATATTAATTACAATGTGCTGCAGTTTCACAATATCTTCGGCGCTGGCTTAAAGGTTCGGGTCAATTAATGGTTAGCGCCGTAGGCTCGTCATTTAGCGGCTGTCTCCTCGCGGCTTCCTCTTCCTCGTCCTCTTCCTCTTCACTTTCTATAACCGTATGACTGCCAGCTGTACTCTTCTGATGAAAGAGTAATAAAAGTGCTAATTTACAGCCTGCTCTCTGGATATTATGATGAAACCACTTTGAAACTCCAGAAATATTCACTTACAATAATGTTGAGAAGAATGGAGGAACGGATGAGGCAGCGGTTCTTTTCCGCAAACCTACATTTCAAAGGTGTGCTCTCCATCAAGTGAGAAGGGACTTTTGGGGAAATATATGAGCACAGAGCGGGAGGGACTGTATAGAAAGATGGATAGAGGAACAGGGAGATATGCAGAGGTGAAAAGTGCTGGCAAGAAAGAAAAAAACAAACGGACTTGTGGATCATCATGAAAAAAATAGTATAAATAAAAAAGTTGGATGCCATTCCATTGACACAACCCTTTACTCAAAACAGACATATGTGAGTTTCATCCTGATTGGACCAATTTTGGCAACGTGAGAGATTTGTAGACACTGAGCGTGTTTCAGAAATGTGTGTAATCACTGACTTCCATTATGAAGTCATTTTTTGACTCCTACTCTGAAAATCAAGGTGAAAAAAGAAAACAAAAAATGTAAAAAAGAAAAGAAAAAAGAAAAAGAAAACACTTTTAGCCCCTCCCCCTATTGTGACCCTATATGAAAAATGGTCATATTTGAACAATTGTTGCCTAGAAACCAGGGGAGATTTTTTTTTTTCACCAAAAATGGTTTGGATGTGTTGGTACTGAGTACCTCTTCAAGTCGGAATGGTTTGAGTGAAAAAAAAAAAAAAGTCAAATAGTGTTTCTGTGAGTGTTTAAATCAGAGGCTCACATGTCCTTATATAGAAATATGTGAATCTGAGCCTCAATGATTCAGCAAGTTTCACAATAAACTCTTAAAACTTTGCTAAACTGTACTAAACTAATAAAAAGATTAGGCCTACTACTACTACTACTACTACTACTACTACTACTACAGTAGTACACGAAATGACACCATCACCCTGCTAGTGATGTTGATAAAGCGATAATCTGTCAGGAGCAGTGGGTGACGGTGCAGCGCCTACGGACCAGATCTCCAGATTGTGGGCACAGTTCCCAGTCAGGAGAACCCAGCTGTGATGAGTGTATCCTGGGAATGTTTTGGGATGATATTAAACTTGAGTAGCCATTCAGACAAGCACACAGAATAAACACACGGTCCAGGAATCTAACCCGGCACAGTATTAATATTATTATTATTTCATAATATATGTATTAATATATGAATTTTACAACTTGACCTGTTCTGTAACCAAACTTCTTGATGCCAGTCTGAAAGTTTGCAGTAAAAGTGGTGTGACAGTAATGGTTTGTGACCTCACTGCTGCGCTGAGGTGCTCTGCGTTTTCAGGTTCAAAGAGCTAATGAATATAAATGAAAAGCATGGACAGAACTGAAGCAGCTGCAGATTAAAGGCGCTGCTCTGTAGGTGTAAGTGTGTGTAGTGTGTGTGGGGCTGGGGCACACACGACACATGTCACTGCTCTGTAGGTGTAAGTGTGTGTAGTGTGTGTAGTGTGTGTGGGGCTGGGGCTTACATGACATGTTTTCTGCTCTAGTGTTTATGTTTGTGTGTGTGTGTGTGTTTCCAGATATTTCATGTAAGAAAATCATACACTACCATTCAAAAGTTTGGACACACTCTCTCATTCAGTGTCTGTTTATATTTACTACTTTCTAAATTTCATATACATACGGAAGACATCAAATATGATGCACGATATATGGAGCGTTAAATAAGCTAAATATTTTATTTTTAAAATATTTTATTTTGTATATTTTATTTTCAAATCTTCAGAGTATCCACCCTTTGCTTTGCTGATATCGCTGCAAACCCTTGGCCTCCTCTCAATGAGCTTCTAGATGGAGTCTTCTGAAATGGTTTTCACTTCACAGCTGTGCCACGTCAGGGTCGAGAAATGCCAAAAGTGCAAAGCAAAGCAAAGTGCGGCTATTTTTTATTATTATTTTTTCAGTGATTTTGAGTTTATTTTTTGTTTGCTACATTCCGTATGGGTCCATTCATAGCTGTGACGCCTTCAGTGAGAATCTTCAGTGTAAATAATCATGAGAATAAAGAAGAAAAATACATGGAAACGTGTCTAAACTTTTGACTGGTAGTGTTGTTTTGCCCCAATAGAGATATATGGAAAAAGCAGGTCTAAAGGTCAAAATGAGGCCGCTGTGTGCTGTCTGCATTTTATTGTCTGTGAAGCAAACCCAAGAAACCCAGACACGGGGATAAATGCGTAAACCAGTCTCATTTAAAGGACTCAACGACTATGTTGAGAGAGAAAGAGAGCCAGAGATGGAGCGATAGATAGAAAGGGAGAGACAGAGAGTGAGAAAGAAAGACAGAGAGAGGAATAACTATAGGCCAAGTGTGGCAGAAGAGGATGGAGATGAGGTTAGGCAAGAGATAGTGGTTTATAAACGAGATGCAAAGTTACAGTTAGTCCAGTGCCACATATTTACTGTATAGAAGAATATATCATTTTCTGTTTTTAGCCACAAGAAAAGACAATGTTATTTACTGCCATTATTTTTGATTGCTCTAAAGAAACTCTCCAGTCTCCTTTAACAAGACCTTCCGTCCTTATACGAGGCCGGGTCGCGGGGGCAGCAGCCTAAGCACGGACTCCCAGACTTCCCCCACCCCAGACACTTCCTCCAGCCCCTACGGTGGGACCCGAGGCGTTGTCCCAGCACCCCAGACACTTCCTCCAGCCCCTCCGGTGGGACCCCGAGGCGTGTCCCAGGCCGAGAGACACAGTCCCTCCAGCGCGTCCTGGGTTTACCTTATGGTATTATGATATTACTGTCTCACACTTGAATAATAAAATACGTCTGGTTCATTCTCACACACATTTGTCATTTGCGTTGGTGAAGGCAGCTGGGAGGTATTGTTCAATATTTTATCATGTAAGCGAGAAAGTTTTGGCGCCTGCTGTTTTCTTAGGAGACAAAAAGGATGCGTTTTTAATAACTGCAGGCATCTTTAAACTTCAATGCATTTTTAAAAACTAAACATATTTTTAAATACAAATTATTACGAGACAAGTTAGTCTGACTTGTCATCGTTTTAAATAGCCTATGGCACGATGTCAAACTGTCCCTGGACCATGGTGTTATTCTCACTCTAATGAGGAGCCAGTCAAAACATGTTTGAGGCCATGGACTCCTGTCCAGTGCAGAGGTCGTAGTGCTCAGTTACATTCACTTGAGTAACTTCTACTTCTAGAAATTCTACTTTTCGAGCAGCATACTTTTACTCCCACTTGAGTAATATTTTATTGAAGTAACAGTACTCTTACTTGAGTAACAGTTGTGGTTATTCTTCCCGCTGTGAGCAAGTTTACAAGTGACAAAAGCACTGCTCCTTCATATGTAATGGACTTTTTCAAATTGTCGTGTATATGCTTTGAAAATACCTCACTTTGTTGTTTTTCCTCCAAATTACAACAGCTTCAAATTACAAATCAGATTTTTAACTCTTAAGTAATTTCTTGGATCACTATTTTCTACTTCTTCTTGAGTCATTTTTATTTTAAAATAATGTTACTCTTACTTAAGTCCTGTGCTCAGGTCTTTGCACT
>JACM01041657.1:0-15363 GCA_000787095.1 Periophthalmodon schlosseri | reverse complement strand
CTTCTGTCTTCAACTGTATATACAACAATATTATATATAGTATTGAAAAAATAAAACTATATACGATTACCTGACACATGCTTCCTCCTTTTTTGTTGAACGTGGTGCAGATCATGTGTTCTGTGTTGAAGTACTCTTTCCAAATGTATTTGCATTCAAAGTTGAACTGAATCTTCTCCTGTGCCTCTCGAAGCACATCGGAAGGACTGCTCTGTTTGGTGGGTTGCATTCTGCCCCAGCCAGACACAGTACATTCCGTCTGGGCTTTGACAGTTTCGTCTTTTTTTGGTAAACCAATAGTTTGAACAAACTCATTTAGTTTGGCTTTTTGTTTTAGCTGCAAGAGAGGAAAGAGTTTGCAAGATGAAACTCTCACACCTTTCACCCACAGAGACGTGTCAATGCTGAAAATGTTGCACATACAGTAAATCAAGTCCTCACCTTCAGAAGCATTATATCAAAGTCAAATTTCCCGTTATATTTTGGATGAGGGAAATATTTTTTCACCTGAATCTTCTGCTGACTTTTTTCTCTTTCAGTTATATTATGTGCTCCCAGAACAATCACTGTCTTATCACTAAAATCAAAACAAAATAAAAAAAACCCACACACATTTAGTTGCCTTTTACTCAGTTTAAACCTTCCAAAAATGTACAGCAACTTGCCGTTTACAGTGAGCTGCAGTTAACACAAACTTGTCTCCGATCAGAAATCCTCCACAAAAATGACTTTTGTCAATCTGGAGTGAGGCCATGTATTTTCTTGAGTGAGGTTTTGCAATTTTCCCTCCAACTATCCCACTTTCACTTGCCCCTAAAATGACAAATAACATTATGTCTTAATAATATAACATAAATGACTGTATTATAATGACTTAATATCTGTTTAATCTTACCAGAGAGTGGGATCAGGCACATTACAATGATAATGCAGTAAGTATTCATTGTTGCAGTTGTCAAGAAAATCAACTGCTCTCACTGCTACAAGCTTTTAACAAGAGACCACCACCTACAAGAGGAAGTGCTGTGGGCAGGTGTTGTTTTTTTTTTTTTTTCTGTGCAACAGATTCCCCATGTGTATTTTATTTCATTGATCAAACTTATCTTATCTTAGATCCTGTATCTGCATCAAAATAAATTTTTATCAGTGAATTAGTTTTGGTTTTAACTACAATGGTTGTTGTTTAATGTGTTAAAGTGTATAATTTCACAATAACATATTTAACCTAAATAAACTTAAGATTTGACAAAAAATCTTGGTTAGTTATTTGTATTTATTTATTTTAAAAATAATTTTACACTCTAGATATTAAAAAGCAGGCCTAGGCACAATAAAAATGTGCCTAGAGACCTCCATAGAGACCTCTTCTACGGGCAGCTTTAGTTCCCCAGGGTGTCAACTTCACCCTGCTGCTGCTCGGCATAGGGTCTGATTTCCCAGCGATCACCAAGGTTACCCGTTTACCTTCTGTGATCCCGCACCAGCACCCGCTGTCCAGGCAGGAGTGGGGCTTCTTTTGCAGCGCAATTGTAAAGTCTTTTATTTTTCTGTCCTGCTTTCTGGAGGCTGTCAGCTGTCCACTTGTAGGTCAGTTGCTCTTGGTGCTTGGTGCTCCATTCCCCATCGGGTGATATGGGTGGCAAAAAAAGTCAAACGACATTATAACTTTGGCAGAGTTCTTGTATTAACCTAGACTCAAAGTTGAGGCCTTGGTCAGAGTGCAGCACTTCAGGACATCCAAATGGCTGGATTAAATAAGTCCACAAGGCACGAGCTGTAGTCCGTGCTGTTTGGTCTAGGGTATGGACAGCCCATGCAAATTTTGTGAATAAATTGGTCATAACCAGTATATTTTGGTATCTGTTAGTAGGGTGGTTTAAAGTTAGGAAATCAACAGCTACAATATGCATGGGAGCTCTTGTAATGAGTAGCACTAAAGGGGATTTACCTTGGGGTCCAGGCTTGAGCAAAATGCAGTGTGAGCAGGCTACTAGCCAGGCATTGACATTGTCCTCCATTTGTGGCCAATAGAAGTTCCTCCTCAGGAGGGCCAGCGACTTCTCCAGCCCTGGGTGCCCCATCTGCTCGTGATGCACTGTCCACAGTGGCTGCACCTGTGATACTGGAACAACAATCTGATGCACAGTCTCTAGTGTTTGAGGGTCATACAACTCCATTGCTTAGCTCCAGTTTCTTCCAGTGTCTTAAAAAAAATCTTAGTGAGCCGAGCCAACGTGTGTCTGTCTGTAGCGGTTGGTAGCAGGCCTTGTTCGAGGTGTTTTTTTTACCTTACACAACTCAGGAACCTCAGTCTGTAGACTCCTCTAACGTTCAAGGTCCCATCCCTAACCGCATTAGTATTATCCTTCTCTGATAGTGACCTGATAGTGTAGTGAAAATGGGCTGGGTAAACTGGGCAAACCACTGCTGTTCAACAGCCCCTAACTTAGCAGTTTCTAGAAGCACCAGAGGATTATTGACTGTCACTACAGAAAATTTAACTCCCCAAAGGTAATCTTTGAACGTTTCCACTGCCCATTTCATAGCAAAAAGCTCTAGTTTGAAGGAGCTATAATTAGAGTCATTACGCTCAGTTGGATGTAAACTTCTGCTAGTATTGCAATAACTCATTCAAGCCCATCTTGTTCTTGAGCAAGTATAGCCCCAAGCCTAGAGTTACTGGCATCTGAATAAAGTACAAATACCAGAGTGTAGTCATGCATAAGACAGAATAGGAGCTTTTAACAGCGTTGCAGCCACTGCCAATTAAAAGTCTGTTTAGGGGCTTGGCAATTTGAGACATCCTTAACAAACTACCTATAATACCCCACAAACCCCAAGAACGAGCGGACTTGCCTTACAGTGGTAGGGGGTTATCAGTCTGAAATGGCTGCCACTTTATCAGGGTCGGGCACAACTCCCTGGCTACTGACCACAAGCCCGAAGAACTTCACCTGCCTTTGGAAAAGCTAGCACTTCTCTGGGTGTTCTGGCTTAAGTCCATAATGGCTCAGGGACTGGAAGGCTGTCTCTAGATGTTGGAGATGTTCTGCAAAACTTCCACTCCAGGACCCACTTCGACCATGGACAGCTCCTTACCATCATGCACACTGTCAGAGTCGATGGCCGTTGCCAATCTCTGGAACCTGCTAGGTGTAAGAGCATAAGGATGCACATTCCTGACCCTCACCGGAATCCACCCCTTCCCCACAGTCACTAGAGCAATTACCACTTCAACACCCCCCCCTCCTTTGAGAGGGCAGTGGGATTTTAGCCCAGTCACTTCACTTTGTCCGGGTATGGTTATGGAGGATGGTTGGCTGAGCTGGTCTTGCTATCGACTGCCACTTGTCCACTTGAGATAGCATGGATAAATTGACAGTCAATGAAAACAGTGTTCCATTCCAGGGGTATTGGATGTTTGAAGGACTCTTTGTACTGGCTAAAAAGTTCTTCCCAACAATCAGCAGTAACAGTCATCCCAAGGATAGCTTTGTTGGCTTCAGTGTATTCATCCTTGGCCACTACAATGCCGCGTGCAGGCACCCGGACTCCATGAACTACAAAGTCTGCTACCATATAACCCACCCTCTGGATATTTAACCCATTTGCAGCCTCCAATATTAACCATGGGATTTCTTCACTATTGCTAATTGTTTGTTTCTAAGAAGCACCTTGCAGACACTTTCACTAAACAAAGTTACTTGAGTGCCAGTGTCTACCAAACACTGTACATTTACCCCATCTACTCCCACATCCACCAGGGGACAGTTGCCAGTTAGCTATTCACTTTAATAGTCCCACTACAAAGTCCGCTTTTTGAGACTGTTTAATTTGTTGAAAAGTGAGCACTGTCTCTCTGTCTCAAACTTTATCTCTGATGTAATCCAACAAAATGTTCATACCCAGCATCACCTGTTGGCATGTCAGTTTAATAGAGGCTCAACCCAACAGGACAATCGTGCCAGCAACACCACTTATGTCATGGGGGAAAGCCCCTGCACCCTTCAATATAGCATAATCCTATTAATAAACATGCAAAGCTTAAAAGGAATCAAATTTATTATTGATGAAATATAAAATTGAAAAGAAGGCCTACACACCTAGAAAGCCACGCCCCCACATCTGAAGCGCACACACTCAATGACATAGTTATGATTAGACTAATAAAAATAAAAGACAAACCTTTAATTTGTTAAATGAGGGTGAATGTAGTTTAACTCGGGTAAGTGTTGACTGTGTTGAGTTCTGGGTTTTGTCTGGTTCTAAATCATTTTGTTGAACCTGGAATGGGAAGTTATGCAGAGTTATAAATGTTAATTTGAAGGGTAAAAAGTGATCATAAACCTGCCCAGTTTATTGCTTCCTGTCTGCACTTTAGGTCAGTTACCACTAGATGGTGCACTATCAACACGTACAGATGTTTGTCTCTTTTTGACACTGCATTTTGTGGACGCTAATGTAACTACATCCAACCAAGTGTTTTATAATAAACATGCCTATAATAATCCACAGGGTCTTGACGAATGACTGGTTGTTGATCCACTCTCACTAGATCAAAGTCCTAACGGGCAGTTGACTAACCTTTCTTTAAGCACACTGAACACAACACTTAGTCTATTCCTATGGCTCTTTTTACAGCTTTAGCAAGTTGCTGTTGACAATTCAAGTGTATGCAAAACAAACAGGAATATTTTGTGCATTATTTCTTGTAGATCAATATATAGTTGCATTCTTCTTGGACAAAAGCAAGTGATGGGGTAAAGAAACAAACTATTGACAGATAGACTGTCATCCATGCTTGCATTCTTTCTTTCTTTCAGAACAAATTGAACTAACCAAGTCACCAATATATATAAGTCTACATTACAATATTTTGTGTGTGTGTTTTGGTTTTTTTTCATTATTATTTTTGTTTGTTTGCTAGACCAAATATCTCATCGTATGTACCTTGTTGAACATACTATTTTAGCATTAATAAATCTACAAATTATGTACAACATTACAAAATGTAGGTTTTATTGATCAATATAAAGCACCATTTTAATCAAAAAAATTCACCAGTGCTTTTGAGATTGAGAAACATTTAGAAAATACAATCATATTTGCACAAAATTAATAAAACTTTAAAAGACTACGCTTGCTTCTTTTTCACTGTCCTTCTGCAACACTTCCTGGTGCAGAATAAGCAGCATTTAACTGTCAGCCACACAACAGTGATCACAATGAGGGCTAAAAAGGCTATGACGTCCAGGCAGAAGTACTGGATCCAGTTTAGGTCATGTGCTGCCACCCGGAGGTGATCGGCTCCATTATGCCTCATCACAAACTCAGTCCAAAACACGGCCAGGTCCAACGGCGAGACGGGGCGGTCGTTATGCAGGCCTGATAACCTTTTTATGTTCTCATGGTAACTGCAGACAAATCAAACCAGTAGTTAGCAAATATCATTTCTTTTTTGGACCTTGAAATTTACTTAAATGACATGCAAACTGCAAAATCTTATGGGAGTAATCAGAGGGACCATATACTGTTTATATGTCAACCTGCCGAGCATAAGAAAAAGTCCATTCTTGTCTCATGAGTTATTTATTTATTGCCCTTGGAAGATTGTAATCCATGCACTTTGGTCCAGCTCAGGAGTTCAGGACCCTCAAAATAACCTGGTTATGAGTGAAACATTGCAAACTTGTTGTTAGTGAAGTCTAATGCTCCCAGTAGTAGCAAAATTACCTGATTGTTGTCTATTTCTATAATTGCTTTTACCCCGTTAAAAATAACCAAATGTGGTCATAATGTTGGCAGGGCAGGTCCACAGTGGGCGTTTGCAGCGAAAACACAGATGCTCTACACAACATTTCTCTGAACAAATTAGACCAATTCACCAAAAATATATGTCCTTCAATGTATCTGAGATGATTAGATTTTGTTATTTTGAACAACAGGAAAGAAATGATATCTGTGACTAGGGATGGGACTAGGGATTATTTTGAATGGTAATCATGATTATAAAGGTCACAATATAACCATAACAATCAAAAACTAGTAGTGACATTTTATAAGCAAATGTAAGTCCTTTCTAATCATCATACAACCTAAATGTGGAACTTGTTTATGTCATATTAGCTTTACCGTTCATAAAATCTGATTTAATAAAGAACATAGGTGAATGGTGATCTATGAAAGATTTCAGTGTTGTTTGGTGATAGTGTCAGTAATTGGAACTAATTGTAATATTGTGATGTTTTTGTCACAATAACCCTAACATTAAATTTGATATTTGCGGCCTTGTTTTATGTGACTTACCTCTTATCATGGGTCAGTTTTCTCAGTGCAGTGACTATGGTGTCAGTGGTCAGGTCATATATGAGGAGTTGTTCTGCCACTCCTTTGGACACCATGCGATGCACGTTGTCTCGCTGGTCTCCGAACAGGGGGAACATCAGCATTGGCACTCCGTTACAGATGCCCTCGTACATGCCGTGGTTGCCACCGTGGGTCATGAACACTCGGGCTTTGGGGTGAGCTGAAGGGACAGTGTGTGGATAGAAATAGAAGAGTGGTGTGTGGTTCCATGTGGTTGAAATTCAAAAATGTAAACAGTGAAATACGATGTTCAGAGCAGAAATTACAACTGTTTACAAGTCTCCAAAGTCTGACTTGTATAATAAATGTAAATAAATAGAATTTGCGTTGATTCATATACAATCTGTAAATAGGTTTTCCTCTGATAGGAATATTTGCAACACGTTCAACATTCGATCCACCAAAAAATATCTACAACAACCAAAATTGTGATATTGCAGTGTTTCTTAAGTAACCTACCAACTTACAGAATTTAAGTGGTGCAAAAGTCTAGATCTTTTCTGGTTATTGGGACTGGCAATGGTGAATCTTTTTGTTTTCTAACCGCTCAGAAATGGTAAATCTTTAAATTGTGTGCAAAATTGACTCTTGTGAGCTTTTAGCCATGTTATAATGTTGTTACCTCCTTAAAAACATACCCGGAGTTGTGTTTTATTTCACTCACACATGTTTGAGCAATCCTGCATTATTAGTTTGTCTACAGCTCCAAAGCTCAAAATGCTCTGTCCACTTTGTAATGTCACGTATTGGTAGTCTTCAAGTTAACAGCTACATTTTAGCTTTTGTTCAGTAGAGACAGACAATTCCGGGTTGAAATTATCCAAATTATTATAGTGAAGGTGTATGGAGTTTAAAAACACAGTGGAGCACTTCCTGTATTACCACATGACATCACAAGGTGGAACAGAGTGTTTTCTGTTTGAGAGAAGAACTCAGCTTAAATATGCAGGATTTGTGTGTTAAACATGTGTGAATGAAACAAAACACAACTCCAGGTATGTTTTTGATGAGGAAACAGAATTATAACAAAACAGAAAATAGCATATTATGGGCCCTGTAACAGAATTTTTTTTTTTTTTTTTTCAAGGCACAACTCGTAATGCCTCAAGGTAAACTAGTGCTCCCCGGCATTGGATGAAAGTTGAAGTAATATTGCACAAAATTTTAGGAATCATTTTTGACACTTAAATGAGTAATACAAAGATGGAAATTACTTTAGCTTGGGTATGCATGTTTGGCAGGCTGTTTAATTTGAGAGGAAGACACAATCAAAATTCAGTTGGACCCAGTCGTGAATTCTGGGACTACACCAACTACAACACGCCCCCCAAACTGAAACAATATGTAAAATGTTACGCAGGAAGATCATTTCCTTCTCCAGCTTTAATTTGATTTAATGTGATAGTAACTTACCCAGCAAGTCATTTTGCGGCAACCATTTCAACACCTTTACATTCTTGGGGGCATCTGCAGGTATTTCTCCTTCATATCTCCATAAAACCTAAAACATAAACGTTATTATATTATGCACTACTAATAAAAAGTACAATTTACAGTTTGAACAATACACTGTAAAAAGTAATTAATTTGTTTTAACAAAACTAGATGTATTTACTATATTATAAATTGTTATATTTTCACTCGCAAAGTTATCGGCCAGCGGGATGGGGTTTTATTTCTGACTTTTTTTATACTCTGGAACTGGAATTCAAGTAATTATAAGTTGGCATTTTTGCAGAGTAGTTGCATGTTAACAACAGGCTTACAGCCACTTGGGCAAAATCCATTTGCTCAAGTTAATCAAAGCTTTAGTTTGACTTCAAACTATTTAGTTCTTGAGAGACTGACAGTTTAAAAGATTTGCTTGACATTTCATCACTAAATAAATTAATATAATAATAATAATCATCATCATCATCATCATCATCATCATTGCAGTGTTGTGTTGTGATTAGATTAAAATTCATTTGTACCTAATAAAACACATTTTAATTTTGTGAACCTAATTGAAGACAGACTGATCAGCGCTGTTTAAAATGGAAATGATCCAAGCTTTTCATTGACAATTTGAAACTAGTAGACCTTGATTCCATTAAAAATTGACTAATTGCACAACTCCACTACTTACCCTCTGGGGTATTTGTCTGAAGGCATCAAAGAAGAGTTTTGCAATTTCCTTGGGCATGTTGGACACCATTGATCCCATGGTAAACACAATGAAGCCATCCTCTCCAGATCCCTCTACAAACTCCTCCAAATCCTACAGGGAAAGCCTGTGTTAGCATGCTAGCGTTGACCTTATTTAACCTCAATGCAGAGGCCATATGCTGTTGAGGAATGCAGTGCAAGTAACAACAGACAAGACCCACCTGGAATTCCTTACGTAAACAAGTAAACAACAAAACAGACGGCCAGCTGAAAGTGCTAGTGCTGTGATACATGGGTTGCGATAGCCTGCTATTTATGGATAAGCAGCGGTATAACTTGCAGTATAAGAGTCTGTGAACACAATAGCAGTAAGTGGTTTTGTAATGTAATAGTGCTGGCCTCATTTCTGCCTGTTTTAACGCCTACTTCCTAAAATGACGTTATAAAAGCGTTTATTTTCCTTGGACCAAATGAAAGGAAGTGCATTCTTCAGTAATGTCTATGATGTAAGATCTGACAAAACCAGTGTCTACTACTCCTCTCCTGCACGTACACAATCTTTACTGCAGTGACACGACAACGCGCAAGAATAACTAATTACCATGTAGCATGTAGCTACTTGAATTTTGGCAACAGTTGGAAAAAAAAAAAAACAAAAACATTTCTTTAACCAGAAAATCGAGGTTAAGGCTGTTGTCTAGCTCCAGGTCACACTCTGAAACAAACCTAATGCGATGTAAGCAGCTTTTTACATGATTTGTCTGCATTCATTGGTAAAGCGGTGGCAATTTGCATGTCTGGGTGCTATTGCTGATATTAGAACTCAATAGGGTCATGTTCCTGGGATTAGCTCAATGCAAGTTAACATAAACAAAAGAGATTAAAAGCTTGAGTATAGCCTATGTGGTTGAGGGGGCTAGGGCAAGGGTTGTGTAGACCTGAAAACAGTGGGTCACCATAAATACTTTCTGGTTTGTTTCTGGTTTGGTCTGTTTTTGTTCTAGTCTGGGTTCAGTCCCGCTTTAATCTAGATTTTGTTCCCAGTTTAGTCCCAGTCTTGATATGGTAATTATGCAAGTCTGAAATGTACCCAAAAATTCCCAAATTCATGCAAGAACTGAAACACGATGTTACAAGAAGTACAAATGTTCCCTTTGCAAAATGAGACCTATAAAACAAACATAAACCTATAAGATAACTTGATAACATGTTATAACTACACCTTAATTAGCTTTAATAAAATGTGAGTTTTGCTGCATTGTTCTGCTTATGTGTTTAAGTATTTTGACTGTGAAAGAAGCTTGAAGTCGGCTCTTGAGATAAGCTGTGCCTGTGAATGTAAAGAAAACAATAAGGTGTCCATGGCAACCGAGCCGCAAGTCAAGTTGCAACAAACAAGAATGTTCTTTATGGCCGGCCCAAGTGTGGCATGAACCTACACCAAGTTATGACAATTGAATATGCAAAACTTACAAAAGACTAATGTCAAATGGAAAACGTGTTAGTTGAACTTAAAATGTCAGTTTGAAAATAAAAAGCTCATTATTATTAACATGGTCAAGGGATATTTCCTCCCCCTACCGGGCAGCACCTCCAAAGCTTGTTGGTTTTGTCTTGAGCTAATCCAGATGGGTAAGTTTACAAAAGCTGAGTATAATAGCAGTAGTAGCAGTAGTAGAGGTAGTAGTATCAGTAGTAGTAGTAGTAGTAGTAAGTAGTAGGATAATAGTAGACTAGCCATCAGACAGCACACCCACAGTCACATTACCCTCCTTGATTAGGTCCAGATGTGTTTTGTGTACATTACCACGCATTCCTCAGACACTTACCGCAGGCAGGGGGGCTTTCTTTGCACAGTTGATCCCCCCAATAAACACCATATTGGGCATGATAGGTCTTGGCCATTCAAAGGTGAAGTCATATCTGAGCAGCCATATTGCCCCTTCACCTAGTAGCCTTTGATAAGTCATGTCCTTGTCAATATATCTACTGACCAGATCATCAAAACTAGCATACATAACAGTGCATAAGTATGTCTCCAGGCCGTAAAGCAGTGTATTTTTCACTCTTTGGGGGAAATTCATTTTATCTGTGTTGTCTGAGTAGAAAATTGGGATAAAGGATGGAGGGGAGGGGCATTGGTTAGCCCTAGTGTCCAACTGACAGGGGAGTCCACGCAAAAAGTAAACAGCTGGGATGGAAAACAAATGTGAAAGCAATGATCCGCAAGGCAAGAAAGGGTCAGTCAGTAGCCCTTCAAATCGCTCCTTCCTTAGCTGATTCATGAGCTCTCGGTTTTGTAATAAAAACTCACATCCTCTGGCTTGCAACGCTGTAAAATTCACCAAGCGGTTCATGTTTTCAAGCAAATCCATAAACTGCGGCGGCTTAAAGATCCCTTTCCTCAGTTCGTTCATGGTGGCATCCAGATCTTCTTTGGTGTAAGGCACTTTGTACATGACAGTGGTGAAACTCTGCGAGCCCTTGATCAATAAACTGGTTTCTGGGACTAATACTACTACTTCGTGTCCTCTAGTGACAAGTTCTTTCACCAAAATCTTCATGCTTAACCAGTGGCTCCCATCCACGGGGACGACCAGGATTTTGCCCCCCTCAGAGAGCCCCATGGAGAGGCAGAGCAGCAGTCCCAGGGCAGAAAATAACCCCATTGCCTTGTGTGTGTGTCTCTCCCTCCCTCTGTGTACTCTGCTCTGTGCTGTGTGGCTGTTTATACTGCAGGAAACTGGGCTGTGTTTGGAGGCGGGTTGTTATGTAACGATGGGAAGAGCATGGAGAGGCATGTAGTAGTAGTAGTTGTAGTTGTAGTAGCAGAATAAAGTTGTTCTAGTGGCATGTGGTGAATATTAATGTACGATCATGTAAAATAGAAACTGCAGGAAAAAAGAAGTAGTAGTAGTAGTAGTAGTAATAGTAGTCATGGACACATTTGAATGAATATTCATTTCTGTAAGGGACTTTAAAATACATACAAGTATTGCAGAATAAAGTTGTTGTAGTGTATGTGGTGAATATGAATGTACAATCATGTAAAATAGAAACTGCAGGAAAAACAAATAGTAGTAATAGTAGACGAAATAGTAGCTGTAGTAGTAGTAGTAGTAGTAGTAGTACTAGTAGAAACTTCAGGCAAACAATATTGTGAGTGTGACTATTGATATGTTTATGTTTATATGTTTAAAATACATAATGTAAGTAGTAACTGCAGTAAAAAGCAATAGTAGGCGTAGTAGTTTTCTCACTAGTACATACAATGAAGTAGCAGTAGTAGCAGTAGTAGGAGTAGGAGAATACTAATAGATGAGAAATGATATACTAACAATATATACTTTAACTTTTTTTAATATATACTTTAACTTTTTTTTTTTTTTTTTTTTTTTTTTACTATGAGATAACTTTGAAGCAACAGTAGTGCTTTTATTTGAGCACTTACTTTGCCTCTGATCCACATCAATCTTTTTATGGCTTTACAACTTTAATTATGTTTCATGTTATTGGTCCTAATATGTGGTCAGACTGATCCTACCGGTCTAGTTCTAATTACAACCTCTCAAATTACAGCTATGAAGTACTTGTGTAGAGGAGACCGGGTCAAAGTGAGCAGGGATAAGCCTAAGTCAACACTGGCGAGTTTGAACAAATCATTGTCTTGTCCATGTGACCTTTGTGCTGAACAGTTCACAAAAAATACGCCTTCTTTTTACATATTGATTTTAACATACAAATATTTGTGCCCAGATAAATAAAATATTTGGGGGGGGGGATTGCAAATGTATTAGTACAACTTTTAACATGCTGTATTCTTGCTGTATGTGCCAAATCATTTAACAATACATTGAATAAGTATTGTGTAATGGCTGAATAGTTTAAAGTAGGTTGAAATCTCAGACTCATATGATTTTAATCAAATAACTACAGTTCACTCACTTCAGTTAAGAGATTATTTGCATTCAAAGCAGGTCTTTTACTTGTAAATGTTCTACTCTTAAAATAACACTATAGGCAAATCAAGGCATGTTTATTTGTATGACACAATTTGTACACAAAGTAATTGTGTAAAAAAGTTCAAAAGTGTTTTGCAGGATAAGAATAAATGATAAATAATAACAAATAATCATCATAACATTAACATTAAAATAAAATAGTGCAGAATGAACACCTTTCAGTGATATGCACAACTAAACAGAGCAGTTTGATCTGGATTTAAAAGTCTTATATTATGCAAAACTGATTCATGTGAACCTTAAGTCATGTTAAAATGTTGTTTCCTCATTAAAAAAAAAAAAAGCCCGAACTTGTGTTTTGGTGTCATGTAGCGGTGGCTCCATACGCACATAACATCACAAGGTGGAACAGAGTGTTTTCTGTTTGAGAGAAGAACTCGGCCCAAATATGCAGAGTTTGAGTGTTAATGAAACAAAACAGGTAACCGCATTATAATATAGATCGGAAAATTGTGTAATATAGGCCCTTTAAACATTGTCAAATTAGTTTTGTTATTTTAAAAGTGAATGTTATTATTTAGATATTCCAACAACATAATGTATAAAATGGTAGTCTGCATTTGCCTCATTATATTTGCTCACAGGCTTGTACTATATTATGAAGTTAGTGTGTGTGATTAGTCTAATTACATAATCACTGAAATATGTCCATACAGTTATTCACATTCCTCTGACCTTTGCATTGGAGGACCACTGCTCTAACCACTGAGCCACTGTCGCAACCTTTAAGTATTTACTAAGTCTGAATCATTCTTGATCATTTGCTCATTATGAATTCTATATGTAATCATTATAAAGTGTCTTTTAAGGTTAATATGGTACCAGTAACAACGGCAACTTCAAACACTCACACTGTTCGCCTAAAACTTCTTCCTCACTCTATGTTGTAATCTATAGCTGTGGTTTATGAGCGCATGTCCAAAGTCTGCCTGTTTACCTGCGCTGTGCCTCCTCTCCCACCTTTGACACACAAGCCTTTCTTGAGAGCTGCTTGCACCCACTCATCGAGGACAGGGTGGCGTGACTGCGTTCTTGCCTTTTCTCCCTTTACCCAGCTCGCTCCTCTCTCACGCACATGTAAAACTCACTTTGTAACCACACTATAGCGTGCAAAGGGAAGGTGTAATTTGAAACCAAAAGCCCTGCTGACTGGTTGGGGTGATGACATCATACAAACAATGAAATGTGGGAATTTTTACTCTACGAGACATCAAGTTTGACATTATAGACAAAATGCACACTAAGAGTAACCCACATATAGAATCAGTTTGATTGTATTGTCTTATTGAATTCATGGGGGACAGAAGATATGTGGATTAGTTTATCTTGTGAATGTTCTAGTATTTCTACCTTTGTACTTCTGCAGTTTGTACACAGGTCGTCATTGGTGGATGAAGTACTCAATTTTGTTAATTAAGTAAAAATACAGATACCGAAGCAAAAGAAAATATTCAAGTAAAAATAAAAGTATCACATGAAAAAATCTACTTAAGTAAAAGTATTAAAGTACCTGTTTAAAAATGTACTTATAGAGTAAAAAGTAAGCATGTTTTGAGGTCTTATAAGGCTTCAAATGTATTGATTTTGATACAGATTTTTTTCATTTTTTTTCTAGCTGTTTTTATCTGTATATTTTTGTTTGCTCAAACAATGAACGTGTTAAAAATAAAACCCTCAGCCTTTTCACCAGGTCTCAAACAATAATAAAAAATACTTTTACTTTTCAGTTCAGTTCAAATGTAGTGGAGTGTAGTGCAGATACCTGCTCTCAAATGTAATGAAGTAAAAGTAAAAAGTATCCACTTTAAAATTTACTTAAGTAAAGTATAGATACAAGTTACAAGTTCACTTTCATAAAGTGGAAATTAAACTATTGGATTATCATCATCATGTGTAAATATATGTAATGAATAAATATATCTTCTAAAATACTTCACATGAAAGAATCGGTGAGAAATAGTTAGACTGTCTGTGTGGTCCCTCAGTCGTCCAGATATGATCCATAGTAAAAGAAAAATTAATTTTGTCAACTGGACAAAAAACCTTTTTATATGGTTGTCACAATTAATTTTTATTTTACTGAACAATTAGATTATTAGACATTAGCCATGCAAGCATCATTTACATCTTTACATAAGTAAAGCTATCTATGGGTTTCAAAGTGATGAAAAATCAGCACCGTTTGCCATAGCAAATAAAAATTCAAAACAAAATATTGTTGAGTGGTGAAAAGTACTCAAAATGGTTTCTGAAACCTATGAATAGAACACTTGAAGTACTTGTTTGGTGTCAAGACATTAGAAAATTTGGAGGAAGTTGCATTCCTCTTTATTTGTGTGCAACAAAGTCTGACCTGGAGCTGGGGGTAATGTGACCAGCCTTTCCTTGTATTTCATTAATAAGTAAATGCAAGTTATAGTTTTTACTGATTTACAACAAGATGTTGGAGATTTGTTTCTTATTATCTGAAATAAGTGATACCTGAACTGGACTCTGTTGCTGGACTTTGTATATTGACCAGACTGCAGCGATCACGTTTAACCAGATGATGGTGCTAGACTAATACATATGTTCTATGGTATGGTTTGGTCAGTTACAGCCTATTAATCATTTATTTGTGAAGAAATGCGTCGTCTTTAGTCCTAATCCGCCTCGTTTATATAGGGCATTTTCTGAAGATTTTCCACAGTGCTACACATTGGTTCACGTGAAATAAAAAACGATCCTATCTGTCCTGCTCCACCTGTCGTTATCAAGAAAATAAATAAACAGTAAAACCAAATAAGAACCACAATAAATAATAGGCAAAGCAAGGCAAGTTTATTTG
>KN486992.1:12871-33901 GCA_000787095.1 Periophthalmodon schlosseri | reverse complement strand
TGGACCAGTCAAAAGAGGAATTACTTCGATAAACCCCCAGATAT
The DNA here is from genome assembly GCA_000787095.1 of Periophthalmodon schlosseri. Lineage (NCBI taxonomy): Eukaryota > Metazoa > Chordata > Actinopteri > Gobiiformes > Gobiidae > Periophthalmodon > Periophthalmodon schlosseri. Next base: position 33,857 of record KN486992.1, on the reverse strand, counting down.
ATTTATTTTTGTCAATATTACCCACTCCTATATTAAAGGCAACATTTATTTATTTTACCAGATGATATACTGAGACAGTACGAACAAATGTTGCTATTTAAAATCTAGTGCACACCTTCTGCAGTTTATAGGCACTCACACACATTTTCTTGGCCTACATGTAAACAGTACACAGTCATCGTCAGTGCCATACATGCGCTTTGATTCCTTTGTATTAACTCCGAGGATCACATGAATGCCAGAGTATTCCTGTCTGCTCCTTATGTTTTATGTTCTCCTGTGAGCGAGTGAGCCCCCACCCCCTTCCCCCTCCATGTAGGTACCATTATAGCTCCTGACTGTTCTCCCTCCACCGCTCTACATGTGTGCCTGTAATGCCACTGCACACTCCCTGCATATGTGTGTTCTGCTTCTTCCATGTGACTCCAATCCAAGGAAGGAATCCCGCATCCTCAATATATGCTTTTTTCCCCCTTAGCTTGCAACCGATGATAGTACATTTATGGTGAAGATATGTGTAATGGCTGAAAAATCCGATAATTTAGTTTTTGGTGAGGGTAATGTGGAGTAATAGGCTTAGATTAGACAGTGAAGATTAAATATTACTAGGAATGAACTACAAAATGTTGTATTTTAGATGGCAGGAATAAATGAATAAAGGAAAATACATCAAAATAATCAATTTTTAGTGAGTTAAATATTTTCAGTCTGTATATGAAAAACTGCAGTTGTCTGCGTTCACATTAAAATGATCACTGAAAGTTAATCTCACATCTAAGGTTGTCATAAGTATTGAAAATCAGATACTAATCGATACTAAAGCTAGAATTGAAACTAGATACTCATTTGAGCAGGTATCAATACTAAATAAGTCACATTCACAGGACAGAAATGAACCTTTCCTGAATAGCTTTAGAATGATCCAGAGCTGCATGAGAATAAGTATAAGACACATAGACTAGTACACGCCCATGGACCACTATGGAACCTACCTGAACGACTGAGGGATTACACAGATTTAAGGCCTCATAGTAATACAAAAGAAAGTACTATGATTTAATGCTGACACACATTCACATTCTATTGTCTAAATAAAGATTATCATACTGGTATCAGAACTGGTACTGAGTAAGGAGTCTATTCCTTAGTATCAAAACTGAGTTTGAAATTTTAGTATTTTTGCATTTTTATATTTAGCCATAAACAAGATCAAGCAGTTGAGCATGAGTTTCACTGTGCTATATTGCAGTTTGAGACTTGGGAGGATGCCAGTCAATTTGCATATCTCAGCAAGACTCTGTAAAAAGTGGGGAAAAATGGGGAAACCCCCATCAAAAGAGCCATGTATACACGTTTTGGGTGTTTTATAGTTTGTTTTTTGTCGAGTAAAAACTTTTTTTTTTTTTTTTTTTTGAATATTTTTTGCTCTCATGAAAGTGAGCCTCACAGTGGCAGCAAAATGCAACAGCATCAGAGTTTTAGTATGAGAATTACTCTAACTGCACATCCATTGGCTGAGAGCTTGAAAAACAGCTCAATCGTGCTCCTATAGGGGGAGGGGGATCAGAGCATGCATGAGGAGAGGAAAATCCAAGAGCTCCTGAATGGTTCTGGAGAAGAACACAATTAAAGATGGACACTGGTGGGTCTGATAATGAAATCTGACAGACAGGTGGAGGGATGATAACTAGACAATCAGATGCTATATGTTGCCATGGAGATGAGCAAGTCTCTCAAGCCTCGTCATTTTCGTGACTCCTCCCGTGAATACAGGGTTAAAAATAGACACAGCAGAGAACAAAGACCTATTTAAAAAAAGAAGAGAGAAGATGAGAAATGAGTGACTTTTTCTCTTGGTGTTTGAGGTGTGGAGGTGTGAAGGGAGACGTGGTGAAGAGGCACTGGTCAAATGGAGGTGCACTGTGAGTGGCAGGCGCCTACACAGGAAATCCCATCATTACCATGTGGCATTATTAAAGCTGCAGCAGGTCTTAGTGACAGCAGCCTCGGTCCAGAGGCTGTCATGTTCTCCGTCACTGCGATTAGCCCATTGATTAGTGATTGATTTGGGTTGTTCTTTTTCTGTTTTTTGGTTTTGTCATTTACATTTTCCCCTTTATAATATTCAACTTATACAAAACCTCTTTTGTTGCTAAAAATAAAAAAAAAAAAAAAAAAAAAAAATTACATAAACCTAATTATTAAGTTAAAATCGTCTATAGAAATTGATTATGTTGATCCAAGGCAACCACCATGTAACTTTTTTGGTGGGTCGACCACCTGCTCATCTCCATGGAAATGGTATTGCTTTGCCTAGACTGTACTGCAGTATCAAACTTATCTATCGCTATAGAGAAAGCAGATGATGCCACCAGGCCAATTTACAGGTCAGATCTGTGGAGATGTGAGCCTCACAGTAAGAATGTTTTTTGTATTATTTTGTAATGTGTTTGCTTTTGAACCTTATACAAAGATGTAATGATTTGATAGCATTATGAACCAGAACAGATGTTGCATGCCTGTTATGGGTGAAACAGAGACATTTCAACCTATTCTTGGTCTTATCTGTGACAGCTCACTGATCACTGGGAGCCCTGGGAGACAGGCACACACCACATCATCAGTGGGATCGATCAGCTCCATCCAAACGTGTGCGGCTATGTGTGTGATGAGAAAGAAACAAGAGGGACTCAGCTCTACCTGCATGGGATTCATTTAAAGGACGCCATTATCTCGGAGTGAATTCCCAGATATGATGTCACAGGGTCGGGAACTGAAAGGGCCTCCTTGAGAAAAGCAGCGTGACGTAAGCACAGTGACAATCTCTACTGATTAAGGTGGACGTAAATAGTGGGTTAAGAATGTTGTTGAAGAAACATTACAATTATATTACACTGGAGCATTGAGACAAAAGAAATTCTTGCTCCTGACAGCCTGCGCCAGCCGTATTCAAGGATGGGCCAAATGCAGAGGAAAAATTACCCTATGGGGAAGTATATCTTAACAGAATTTCAACTAAAAACAACTTCTTAGATGTCTAGCTTTGCGACCTCTGTTACAATGAACTATCCTATAATCAATAATATAAAGTGAATAAATGAAAGAATCATAAGCACACACTCCTCTCTCTGCTGCTGGATGCCCCTACATAAGTGCACTATACTTCCAGCCATCAATATGAGAGTTCTAAAATGAAAGTAGGTTTAGTGTGTTGACCCAGGGGACTGCAGGGTCCAGAGAGAGACCCAGAGAGTGGCAGCTGGCCCAGGCTAACAGGACAAGCTCTGATAGGACAACCCCATCTGCTGCTCCGGTTTCTGCACCGTCCCACTGCAAATCTCTGGCACTGAGGGAAGCGCCCTGAGAGCCCTGCTGTGCGCCTGCCTCTTCTTCTCATCAGATTATTTACAGAGACAGTCCTAGTTGTCTGGAAAAGTGACAGCACAAGTTGAAGCAGCAACATGAGAAACACAACACTGCAGCTGCAAGCCCAAACTGAGTGCTGGAGTCATAGTGGACACATTAGCCAGATTAGCTCATGCACTATTTGTTCTGGTTACTTATTTTTCTATTTATGTGCAATATTAAACTAAGGTCTACAGATGATAATGAAAAAATAGTGTAATATTGGCCCTTTAAATGAACATCAATTGTTCATTTAAATTGCCAATCTCTACTAAACAAAAGGTAAAAGGTAGCTGTTAACTTGAAAACTACCACTTCATGACATCATAAGGTGAAACAGAGGATTTTAAGTTTTGGAGATGTAGACAGACTAATAATAAAGGGTTACTCAAACATGTGTGAATGAAACAAAACACAACTCCAGGTATGTTTTTGAGAAGGTAACAACATTAGAATAGAAAGAGTCAATTTGCGTAATATAGGACCTTTAAAGGTGCACTGGGCTATGTAAGTTTTCTAATGGAGGGTCAGCCACATGCTTGTCTCCATACCGACATTAAATTCTCCATCTTGCATTTATTCAAAACTGCTATTTTTACCTTGGGCACAGATCTGACCTGTAACTTAGCCCATTGTCCCCTGCTTGTCTCCATGGAGATAAGTGTAATGTCATACTGTAGTACATTCTATAAGTCCAGAATACCAGAAAAGTTCATAGTGCACCTTGTAAAAATAGAATTATCAACAGACCTATGCAATTAGATGAGACGTCACAGTCCAGGGTACAAGTGTCAGTCTCAACTAAGCATAACAAAATAAGATTTCTTTCACCACAGACCATAAGACCCAACTGACGCGCTGAGAAGGGCAGAGTGATATGATTGTTAGGGCCTACATATTAATGTGATGTGTCAAATTCGTTAGCGTTTATAGTATATATATCACTCAGTGCACTAAACCTCCCTGTAGACAGTTTAACAGGAATCCTCATCGTGAGTGACAGTGTGTCTTCTCATTCACTGGTAAAGAACATGCTCCCTTAGGACCTCTAATTCTAACGTGCGGCGCATCCGTCTCCCCAGCCGCACACAGCCGCACACAGCCGCACACGGCAGCGCCCTCTTTCTCCTATGGCCGAGTTATAGCCTCCATCAGTCACCTGTCTGCATACAAGAGCCTAGAGTTATGATGATTATCTTGATGCGAGAGACCCCACTTCCTCACTCCTCCGCCCGCTCTGCTGCTGCCTGGGCCGGTCAGCGCATGGATCAAACCTGCCTGTGCAGCACCATCTGGTGACGATCCGTGATTCACAGAGCTTTCCTGCCGATGGATGAGAGAAAGAAATCCATTTCCCCCTCGCCTGTTCGCACATCTATGCTGCAGTACCGCGGTGAGCCTCTAGGTGGTGTCTCTGTCCTATGTGCTCTGTCACTGTGTCTGTAGGATGCATAAGAGCAGCTCTCTCATCACAATACATAGCTCTTTACATACCTCTGTGCTATTGTAAAGATGGGTGAGAAGAAATAGGGTGAACGTTCTTCTTTTTAATAATCCCCTGCACTGCTGCCTCTAGAAAGCTGCTGAGCACATTCTTCAGTCTGTCCATGTAATGTATACTGTAGCACTATGGGACATAACCCACTGTGTATAAGGCACATGTTGTATACAGGCTTGGACAAAAACAACAGGGCACTCACAACATTAAGAATTAATGTCTGCTTTCTTTTGGTCCCTTTTACTTAGATATTGAAACAAACAGCAACATGCCAATCTATACAGGCTCCAAGACTGTAGAGCAGGGCTTGTGTTCATGACATAAACTAAAAATATATCAGCTCCCCGAGATATTTCTTTATCCGATGACATGAAGCTAATTGATATTGATCCAACACATTGATTTATTGCATAAAGTTCTTTCCTTCTTCTTTGCATATTTTAGTCACAATTGACATACTGCCTGTAATTTATCAAAATACCTGACTTCAAATGGTAGAGACCAGTGTTTATGTTGAGGGGCAGGGGCATTTCTAGGGTGTGACCAGGGGGTGGGGGGCAATATCTCACTTGATTGTTGAACTTTGAAACAGGAACTTTTAATACAAGAGCTCAGATTGTCCAAGTCTAAAAATTGGGTGCACTAAAACTGAAATGAGAAATGGTTATTTTGCTTCCCAAAAATGGGATATATTTGAAGGACATGCAAAACTGTATACATTGGTGCCACTAATGCACTTTAATAATCTGGTGATAAACATTTATATTCACATATGCATCTATTTTTAATGTTTTAAATGGACCAATGCAGTTATTTGTTTTGAAAAGGAGAGTCTGAGGAAAGAGGAAGTATACATTTATAATTCTTAATACTTCAAAATATACATTATGCAAATGCTAATTCCTCCAAATTAATGCTTGGAAAACCTGAACCACCACAGTGAAAAAAGGTCTGCACACGCTCCTGGTCCCTGGTCCCCATCTATGCCAAAAGCACCAAGTCCTCTCACCAAAAGATACAGCCCACAGTTAGAACATACTGTAATGATCTGATATTTTGTGTTTAGTTCAGAGTTGACACCTTTTGTCGTTCTTGTAACTGTTTATGTGTTATTAATGAAACTGTTTTTATATGTGACACTTGGTTGCTATGCCGACAAGTGGATATGAAGATTCTATTTGTCAGTTACTGGTCTGTTTTGGAGACTGGCTCTAGTGAGTTGAGACTGCTGTTGTTTTGCTCTTGTTTTGGCGTGGGTTGCAGTCTACAGTAGCCCTTTTGTTCAGAAAATAAACAACCAGAAGAAATTTGATGTGTTTCCATACACCAGAAAGCTACAATAATATATATTTAGGTTTAAAATGACTTTATGTTTTGGTTTATGAAACTGTCTAAATGAGTTCTGGAAATGGCATTTCCAGGAACAGAACAAAAGATACATCAGACAAACTATTGTACTGAATGGACATGGAAGCCATTTGTTAAGGTTACAACCTGATTGAACCTAATGCCAGAAAACTATGAAATAAAATGCATCCAGCTGTAGTAGCATAGGTCATCAAATACTTGTCTTTGGACTTGTAAGTTTTCAGATGAATGCAGCTCTAATGAAGGTTTATCTAAACATAACCAAAATAATATGTAATTTTGTAAAGATGTCCACAGCATGAGTCACCTCCATATTCTGTTGCCTCTGATGACATTTGAATGTTGCAATCAAGATGGAGAAGGAAGGATCTTAAATAAACAGCAATGTAATTACCAATCAGAATTATTAGATTATATACATGTATTATTTCGTTAACGTGATCACCCAAAACTTGCCTCCTGTGAAGTAGAGAGAGACAGCGGCTGAACCTCTCCCTTGATGATTTTTGACATAATGCACTGTGCTTTTGTTTTTTTTGTTCATAACAAGGGGATAAAATTAGCAATGTTGCATGCTCTGACAGAGAACAGAGGAAGCCTAAAAATAAAGAAGGTTCAGGGCAAAGCTTTTTAAACAATCGAGCGCACAGACATGTTTGATCTGTTTTAGGAAGAAGATGTGAAGAGGTGAACTTTGGAGCAGGTACAGCCTACTACTGCTAAAAGCACTGCTCTGAGCACACCATGTCAAAGCGGCAGCCATGTTTAATTGAGGATGTTTTTATGCTGACATGAACTGACTCGAGTAAGAGGTAGAAGATGTCTTAAAGTTTATTCTGGTTTGTTGGATCTGAAATGTGTGAATAAAAACTACAACATCGCAGAAGTGGCTGCAATGTAATATAGTTACAAAGCCTGTGAGTGAATGTAAAAGGGTTATCAGGCTCTGGGGAGATATCAACTCTGAAATGGAGCTAACCAAAGAAATAAGCATTCACTCACTGGGACTGGAGCTACAGTTGTTAGCACTGCTAGAAGATTATGGGTTTGACTCCCTGAACAGTGTTACAATTTTATTTATACACGGCTTTCTAACATCCAAGGTCACTTAATAAAACATAAAAACAATAAGCTAATCTAAAAAGGTGTTTTTGAGGTGGGGCTTGAAAAGGGTTAGAGAGGTCCTTGGTCAGAGTTCAGGCAGGAGAGAATTTGGTATATAATACTGCTCTAGCACGAAAAGCACTCTGTTCCACTTTGTGATGTCATGTGGCAAAACAGGAAGTGCACCACTGTGTTTTTAAAGGCCATACACCTTCATTAGAATCTTTTGGATGATTTCAGCACTGGATTTGCCTATCTCTATTGAACTAAAGGTAAAAGGTAGCAGTTAACTTGAAAACTACCACTACATGACATCACAAGGTGGAACGCAGCATGTTGAAGTTTGGAGATGTAGACCGACAAATAATGCAGGCTTACTCAAACATGTGTGAATGAAACAAAAAACAGACCAATTCTCCTACCAGGTTCAAAAAAGTATGTCATAACCTTATACTTTCAATGGGCACACAGGACTGGTTGGCAAACACCCATGGGCTACTGATGGTGTTTTTTTTCTCTCTCTCCATAAAAGTACAAAAATATATATATTTTCACCCATAATGCACCAGGTTCACCATTTAAACTCAACGCATATTGAGCTGGCAGTTTTTTTTTTTTGTTTTTTTTTTTTTTCATTGAGCACTGTTGCAACTACACATGACAGCTTTACTCATGACAGTTTTTTGTACATTACATCATCTTCAGGACTGAAATCTGTCCTACCATGACCCTGGTAAGAATCAGACTCATCCTGCAGTGTGTACTCTGTAGCTGAGTAACCAAGGCAACCTGCTTCTGTGCATTAACTGAAAAGAAAACTGAATGGTGTGTTTTTTCATGTAGGTACATGTAAACATGGACAGTATTCAACTCAGTTTCCTGTTTTTGACTTTACAGACTTTAAAAATCAATGCCGAAAAGCCCCAAAAAGAACATTTGTCAGACTGCCACTTCATACTCAAGAGTTGCACTAAACAAAGAGCTTCTCCATGCAGCCAAACTCTTATGAGGATTCATTCACCACTATTCACACAACTTCTGTCCTCATCCTCAAGCTTACAAAAATATACTTCATCTTCATGTGGAAATTTCAGAGCTGCTAACTACCCACTGGGGCTGCACCATTTGGAAGAAAAATCTAACTCTGAATAGATATGCAAGGCATGTCTCGATATAAGGAGTGAGTTCAAATTTTAAATACACTTTGGTCTGTAAAAATGTCTAAACCACAGGGTTAGCTTTTGTTCATAAAACTACATATGTTGTTAACCGCAAAGAAATTTCTACTGTCTAACTAATTGCAGTTACAATCACAGTTATTTAAAGCCATAGTATGTAACTTTTTAACAAAAAATAGACTGAAATAAAAGCATGCTTTTTTTGGTTTGTTTCTATTGCATGGAAAGACTAAGAAAAACATGCCTTTACTGTGAGTGGGCTTGCATCTCCTCAAATCTGACTCTTATTTGGCCTGGAGGAGGGCCTCTGCCTGCTTGTTGGAAATGTTATAATCTTCCACAGTACAGCATAAAACTCATCTGTCTCCATAAACAATAAGTAAACATAAGCGACAATAACAAAATATGGTTTTAACTTTCTATTTCCATAGAATCGTACAGATGAAGTTACATATTGTACCTTTAAATTCCAATTCTGATTTTTTTTTTTTTTTGTGATAATCTCTTTTTATTGCTGTTATACTGAATATATTTACAGTCTATAATTTTGTGTATTCCCATACCTGACCCAAATGAGGGGAGAAATAGATAAGGAGAGAGCAGGATAGGGATAGAGAGGAGGAGAGCTGAGAGAAAAATAAAGAAGAGAAAGAAGAAACAGATGCTAAAAGATGCTATAAAGATCAATCACATCTTCATCATCTTCATCATCATCAACAACAACACATCATCTTGAAAAACTCAGACAAAGCCTCAGTTGTGATTTGATAGTATTGACTTGTGCAGTCCCTCCAGAGGTCTCTGAAGAGCAACACTAGTATGTGTGATAAGAAACTCATCTTTGGTTTCCCTAGCCGCAGGCCGCATTTGTCATGGCAGTTATGAGGCTGAGGCAGACAGACGGCTGCTCTCTGCAACTGCGGCCCACTTTACGAAGGACAAACTCTATTTCCAATCACTGCATAAACCTGCCATTCAAAGGCCTCCTCTCAGCAGACAGACATATTATTTGTGACCAGCATTTAACAATAGTCCAGGACGTGGGTGGTCGTCCATATTTTGTCCCGTTAGGGCACATATGGCACTCTAATCAGCTAAGGGCGACGTGATTTACATTCTCTGTCAGTTCTTCTCTCCTGTGTCTCCGCTCCAAGGTCACCCTGCACCTTAATCCAGCAGACGGCCTGTCCAGTGCATCTTATGAGCCATGGGCCGTTAGCATTAAGGAGTGCTCCACTTTACCTCTGCGCGCCCTCCCAAGAAACAAGGACCATTTCATCTGTGCTCCATGAATGTGCACTACATATTAAAGCAAAGTCTGCGTCTGTATATGGAGCCTCCAATGTGACACTTTAATACTAGTGCTGCTGTTATTGCGGGGTCTGCACACTGTTGCTCCCGTAATGGAGCGGGAAAGAGGCATCAGGCACTGGGGAGATATCATAAACTTTAATGTGATACAAACCAAAGAAGTTAGCTGAGAAATCACTCAACTGATGAGGAAACAGGGTCATTAATTTTAAGTTATAGCAAGCGGTTAATAGCTTATATACTTTATGTTAACACTCAATTATTGCCATATTTAATTATGACGCCAGCTCACCCATACACTTTTTACAGTTTATTTAAAATCTATAAAGTTTGTTAGCTGTGTCTGGTGCCACTGAAGTCGGCAGCTATACTGCCAATGTGCAGAGACCTTTAGATCAGCATAAACGTTATAGGAAAGCGTCAGCCAAGCTAAAAATGTGTCTGTGTGCTTAATTTTGTGAAAATGGGGAGTTTGCAAATGCAACTGAATACCATAAAGAAACAGTTTGAACTGATGGTGCTTCAAACCCTACAGCAGAGCATATTGCCCCATCACTTGAGTGAAAACTCTTGACTGAACTCAATAGGCTAGACTAAACTAAAAAGTGCTCATTAAAAACGAATAACATTTAGACAAGTAGAATTTTTTAAACAAGTCCACAGAAGGTCAAATCAGCTGAGTAAAATGTTTTTTTTTTTTTTCTGGAACTGTTTAATGAACTAAAAGATACTTGTGCCACTGACAGAAGAGCTTAGAGAAGATTTGAGGAATCTGATGTTCGAAGGCTGTGCGCCGATAAGAAACAGTTGTTTGGCAGTTTGTTAGCAGACTGAAAGTCAGAGGAGAATTAACTTTACTTAATTTAAGATTAAGTGAAGGCATAGTTAGAAGCTTTCTCATCTACTGTTTGTGCAGTTTGACAAACATTGAATAATGCTGTGTGAGTCTGTAGCTTATAAAGTTTCTTTGCTAACATCACATGTGTAAGGTGCTACAGGATGGATCATGGAGGAGCAGTATCCATCACCAGGCATCTGAAAAGTAAGCAGACAAAAAGCTGCTGTCACATCAGCTGTCCAGGCGCTTGCACACAAAGGCCTCTTCCCTAATTCATTTGGGATGTTAGACGTTGATAGGAAAAACAATTACCGCTACTACATGCAGTGATTTCAAGTGTTGGATTGTTACAAGAGTGCAAAGAATAAGGCAGCCCTGCTGCAAGGCTATCACAGATTAAAATGTGCGGCCCCTGACTTCACAACAGCAGCCAATCAACCTGAGTGGACATGCGACGATGAGGAGTGAAGCCTTTACAGGCACCTGCTCCACCACTGTGAGGCTCAAAGACATGGGTCATATGTGTGGAAAATATCACAATCATGAAAGAAGGGACAAAGGCAGGATTGGGAAAAGAAAAGAGGGACACAAAGAGAGGAATATGTGAGCTTTGGCGCTGGTTCCCTGCAGCTTAGACTTGGAGCAGCACCAGCACACGATTAAATGATCATGTGTGCAGGGCCCAATCACTGAGGCTGAGATCTTACAATAAAAGCAGAAAGGAAACAGGATGAAGAGAAATGGAGATGTGAAGAAAAGAAAGTGGAAGAGATTCAGTAGGAAAAATAGGCCAGGGCTAATCCCAACTTTACAGCTCAGCGTATGACGAGGGCTGCTGGAGTAATTACGTAAGCACAAGAAATGCCATTAAGACATAAACGTGTAGGTTACCTTTGGGGATCTGTTTTTCACATCTTGGTACAAACATATGCACAAATAACATGAATCTTATGCAAACCCGTAAACTGTTTTTAAGGGATTAGATGTTGTTTATCAGGTGCATCCCACCCAGATGCTACTGTTATGCATATTTTGTAGCTCACATCATTAAAGTAGTTTTGCTCTTGCTTGTTAGTCCCGCATAGTAAGACCTGAGGACAGTTTAAGTTCAAGAAAAGCATTAATATTCTTGTTTGAGTGGCAATATCTTAAACTCAAAAGGGTTGTTCCTGTTAGATAAAAGGTAAGCGCGCCCCATGCATTCCTACAGTCAGCTGTGATAAAACATTTGGCAGGTGTTGCGCTAATGCTTCTGGGAACGCCACAGCGGGCATAATCGTATCCGTGACAACCAGAGGAGTCATGATCTTGTTCTTTAAGAAAACTGGAATTGACTTTTTCAGTCCTGAGTAGAAGATGTTAGGCTGTAGATCTGAAAACTATTGCTATATTGGTGTAGTGGTCATTGCCCTGCACAGACATTTCGACCTTTGTCCCTTGTTCCACTTATTCAGATAATGTCCCAGTTTTATTGGTGCCACATTAATTGTATAAAGTGGTCAGATTTACACAAAGAACATGATAATATAAATTTCACTTGCCATTTTTTGTGTGTTTTGACATTCGGGGTTTTAAAAAGTTGTGATGTACTGTTGTGAGGGTTAAAAACAGAAAATCTTGTGGTGTTGTAGCAGTCTTTATCCAGGATCTTAACTTTCTCATATCCCTGTCTATGTCCCACCATTATGTACAACATGTTCCATCTTTACTACTATTTAAAGGTCCATTATTACACAAAAGTGATCGTTGTGAGCTTTAAGCCATGTTATAATGTTACCTCAGCAAAAACATACCTGAAGTTGTGTTTTGTTTCATTCACACATGTTTGAGTAACCCTTTATTATTAGTCTGTCAACATCTCCAAAGCTCAAAATGCTCTGTTCCACCTTGTGATGTCATGAAGTGGTAGTTTTCAAGTTGCCAGCTATCTTTTACCTTTTGTTCAGTAGAGAATGGCAATTCCAGGTCTGAAATCATTCAAATGATTCTAGTGAAGGTGTATGGAGTTCCTGTACTACCACATGACATCACAAGGTGGAATAGAGTGTTTTCTGTTCTGAACTTAAACATGTCTGAATGAGAGACATTTGAAACACAATCAAAGGTACAGTTGAAGCCAGAAGCTTCCATACACTATATAAAAAGACACATACTCCTTTTTTTCCTCACTGTCTGACATGAAATCAGACTAAACATTTCCTGTTTTAGGTCGATTGTGATTATCAAATTTATTTCTATTTGCTAAATACCAGAATAATGACTGAAGGATTATTAAAAACAATTTACTTTCTTCCAAGACATACATTTACATACAGTAAGACTACTATGCCTTTAAACAATTTGAGAAAAAACAGATGATGATGTCATGTCTTTGGAAGCTTCTGGTTTATTGACAACATTTGAGTTAATTAGAGACAAACCTGTGGATGTATTTGAAGGCACCTGAAACACACTGCTTCTTTGTGTAACATTATGGGAAAGTCAAAAGAAATGAGACAAGTTATCAGGAAGAGAATTGTGGACTTGCATAAGTCTGGTTCATCCTTGGGTGCAATTTCCATATGCTTGAAGGCGCCACTTTTATCTGTTCAAACAATTATATGCAAGTATAAACACCATGAGAATGTCCAGCCATCATATAACTCAGGAAGGAGACGGGTTCTGTGTCCCAGAGATGAACGTGTTTTGGTCCGAAATGTGCATATCAACCCAAGAACAAAAGCAAAAAACCTTGTGAAGATGCTGAATGAAGCGTGTCATTATCCACAGTGAAACGAGTACTGTATCGACATGGGCTGAAAGGCCACTCTGCCAGGAAGAAGCCATTACTCCAAAAGAAACATAAAAACTGAGATTACAGTTTGCAAATGCACACAGGGAGGTCCTTAATTTTTGGAGACATGTCCTTTGGCCATAATGAGCAATGTTACTTTTGGATGAAAAAGAGGGAAGCTTGCAGGCCTGAGAACACCATCCCAACTGTGAAATACGGGGGTGGCAGCATCATGTTGTGGGGTTGTTTTGCTGCAGGAGGGACTGGTGCACTTCACAAAATAGATGGCATCATGAAGAAAGAACATTATGTTTAAATACTGAGCCAGGACGTTTATGGGTCTTCCAAATGGACAATGACCCAAAGCATACTGCCAAACTGGTTACAAAGTGGTTTAAGGATAACAAAGTCAGTGTTTTGGAGTGACCATCACAAAGCCCTGATCTCAATCCTATTTATAATTTATGGGCAGATCTGAAAAGCCTTGTGTGAGCAAGGTGACCTACAAAGTTAGCTCAGTTACACCAGTTCTGTCAGGAGCAATGGGCCAAAATTCCTGCCAACTATTGTGAGAAGCTTGTGGAAGGATATCCAAAACATTTGACCCAAGTCATACAGTGTAAAGGCAATGGTGATAATGAAAAATTGTCTAAAAAAATCCTTCTCTCATTATTCTGCATTTAGCGAATGTAAATAATTTTGGTAATCCTAATTGACCTATAACAGGAAAAGTTTAGTCTGATTTCATGCCAGACAGTAAGAAAAAAGGCACATGTGTCTTTTTATATAGTGTATGTAAACTTCATTCACATGCTTCATTCAACTTCATTCACATGCAGAATCACTGACAGTTTACATATGGATGGGCACTTCAACTGTGATAGAGAAATATTGAATTTTTGAATTTCTGAAACTGAAAATCTATATTTATCCAATGTACAATGATTTTTTTTTTTTTTTTTATCTTTGGTACAACATTTATAAGAGAGACCGAATTTGTTCCATTTTGTTATTTTGCTGCAGAAAATGTTTCATCTTTGACAGAAATAGCTCACCACAGCCTCTTCTAAGCACACATAAATGAACCAATTATAACAGCACTTTAATAGCACATAGCATATGACCATGTGATTACTTTTAATGAATAGGTGTGAACAATGCAATCCTTTCTGTGCAATGCATGTCTCCTTTTGTTATCAGCCTGGGGTTTCCATGCTGCAGATCTGAGGCTCCATGCTGGCTCACACTGAATTAAAAAGGACTTGTAGAAAATGCAACAACAGCAGGCAGACTGTGCAGGGTAGCTCGCATTGATCTCGATATGATCTTGGTTCCCTTGATTGGCTAGAAGTATAGGGCGGTATGTTGCACTAATTGAAGATTGTGGATTGTGCGCTGGGAGACATGGAGGAGCATTGCGAGTTCATGTAATCTGGACAGGAGGAGATGAAAGCCAGGGATAGCTTTCTGGAGGTCAGTTGGAGATAATAAAGGAGAAAGGCAAAGAGCAGACCACCGTTGTAAATGGATCATTAAAGCAGGGATTGGAGCAGCTGAACTAGCACAGCAGATCACTAAATCATTACGAAAGAAAGCAGCATCCTGCCGTCAAACTGTTATCAAACGAAGCCCCAAACAACTGAAAAGTGTTTTTTTTCATTCTTATACACCATATAGAAACTGTAGCTTTTCTGCTGAACATTCTCCATAAAATAAACATAGTTAGTTCTAATAAACTGCAGAAAATAGCACTTTTCTACACATTGAAAGACACAACAGTCGCAGAAGCATCAACTGAACCTTCAGCCTATACCGTTAGTCTTTCTCCTTATCCGCTAAGAGCCAGGTTAATGGTGCAATATAATCATCTTTTCTGGTGGAGGGTTATTGCTTTGCCTGGAAAGTTACATAATATGGCATGAAACATATCTATGTCCATAGCGACAAGCAGGTCAGGTTACAAGTCAATCTGGGGATAGGCAAGTCTGCTCATATCCCAATGTCAATGCATATTTTTCCTAGGTATTTGTTGCAGTAAAACACATGTAATTGAAAAAATGCAAATGGTTTAGTTTAATGCCATATATTGTGCAGCATTCCAATATCTCCATGGAGACAAACAGGTGGCGAGACCTCCTACTAGAAAAGTTACATAGTGCACTTGCAAGGTTTATTTCCTTTGGCTTTAAAAGTTGTGATTGTTGTCAGATTTTACAAGTTCTTCAAACACCATAGCTGGAGATGATGTCAATACAATGAACATTCTTTGTCGGACATGACAGTTCCACTCTGAGCCAGCACAGGATTTCAAACTAACACTCCATGCTCTGCAAAAGAATATATATCTTATCTGACAATTTGAGTTTTTCTGCCTGTGACTTTCTGACAAGCTATTCACAATGTACCGCCTATTCCCCATCTGCTCTTACTGCGGAAACATTGTCGACAAGGATGGTGCACCCGCGATACTTCACTTCTCACCCTTAACGGAATAAAAGATGATGTCAGGTGCTCGCATCCATCTGTCCATCTGTCATGAGTTTCTTATGCGCCGTATTATTTTGGTCCTTTCACATAATAAGTTTTAACCCTGTAGCCTCATCTGTTTTGTTTTGGTGCAGGCCACTCAAGCAGCTATACTGGAACAGATAGTGCATCATCAGGTCAAGGTCACAACGAAGGACATGGAACAATACTATTAAAGCTGTTATTGTTGTTGCGAATGAAGGAAGCTATAGTCTGCCCTTACAGAAGCAAGGTTTTGTATTCTAGTATGTAAAGATATAGGTAGACATTTGACAAGACAAATACATGAGGTTGGATAGGCTACTGGGAGTTTTCATATCCTCCAATGTGATGATGTCATGTTCTCAGATGGGGGGCAGGAGCCAGTTTTTCCTAGATAGATCACATTGTACTTTCATAAGAAATACCCCATTTTTTAGACATGAGGTCTAGTCACTAATAAAAAATGTGGTATTTGCTTGCAATATTATAATTTCTTTGATTGACTAGACCTAAAAACTTGCTATATTACAATCAAAATCTGCATTTTAACAACATTAATTTTAGCTGTCCCCATCTGTATTAAATATTATTGGCTTATAGAATATTGTGACTGCAATTGGTGGTTTTCCTACTGATTACATTGTACTTTCATAAGAAATACCCATAGACTGTATAAAGAAGTGGACTAAGTAAGTGTGACGTCACCCATAGCATTCAGCTCCAGTCAAATGAAGGTCATCGAGGCTAGCAGATATAGGGGTGAATTTGGAGCCAAGTTCCATATTTGGAATTTCGTAAGTATCATAGCAACCAAAGAGCCAATCCGGAGCAAGGCTGTTGAACTTAACACCCCTTCCCGCCTGCATTGCTGGTTTGGCAGCAGCGCTGTCAATCAAACCTGTTGCTAACGCTACCGGGAGCAACTTTGGAGAAAGAAGGCGCCTGATTTATGGGCACAACATTTTAAGACCCAAATGACAAGCTTGACAGCAGCAGCTATGGAGAGAGGGGTAATAGTTTTTCAATAAAAAGTGATTTGGAGCCAGAGGCAATGGAGTCGGAAGTGCACCCATGCTCACTTCCTATTTGGAAAGCAGTGGCTAACAGGTTAGCTACGTCCATTTATATATACAGTCTATGGAAACATCCAAAAGGTAAATCCACAAATATTGAACCTCTATTCCATCCATTTTCTTCCGCTTTATCCTGGGCCAGGTTTTGGAGGCAGCAGTCTGAGCAGAGAGACCCAAACTTCCCTTGCCACACACACTTCCCCCAGCCCTTCCGGGGGGATCTCGAGGTGTTCCCAGGCTGGAACACCTCCCCAGTGAGCAGCAGCTCTACTCTGAGCTCCTCACCCTATCTCTAAGGCAGCGCCCAGCCACCCTGCGGAGGAAACTCATTTTGACCACTTGTATCTGCGATCTTGTCCTTTTGGTCATTACCCAAAGCTCATGCCCATAGGTGAGGGCAGGAACATAGATCGTGAGCGTTGCTTTTCGACTCAGCTCCTTCTTCACCATGACAGATTGACACAGCGACCACATCACTGCAGACGCTGCACCGATCCACCTGTCAGTCTCACGCTCCATTCTTCCCTCACTCGTGAACAAGACTCCGAGATACTTGAACTGTCAGAGGTACTGTCCCCAACTGCCATGCAATGTCGCAGAGATTTGTCAGCCAAGACACCGTCACAACATCCAGAGACTAGGATGGATCTCATCCACCCCCAGAGCCTTGCCACCACGGAGCTTGCCAACCACCTCAGTGACTTCAGCCAGGGTGATGGATGAATCTGCCTCCAAGTCCTCAGTCTCTGCTTCCTCCTCAGAAGGCATGACAGTGGGATTGAGGAGATCCGCAAAGTATTCCTTCCACCGTCTGCCAATGTCCCCAGTCGAGGTCACGCCACCCGCATTGTACTGTGCAGCTGCAAGTGGAGAGTTGGAGAACAGTGTTGGTGAAGCACTGTTTCCTCCTCCTGAGGCGTTGGAGGGCTTGGCAGAATTTCTTTGAGACCGACCAATAGTCCTCCTCCATGGCCTCCCCGAACTCCTCCCAACCCCGAGTTTTTGCCTCTGCGACTACACAAGCTGCAGCACGCTTGGCCCGACAGTACCTGTCACCTGCTTCAGGAGTCCTACAAGCCAACAAGGCTCAGCAGGACTCCTTCTCCAGCCTGGTGGCATACCTTACTTCCGGTATCCATCCCCGGGTTTGGGGTTGGCGCCATTATAGGCACCAGAGACCTTGCGACCACAGCTACAAGCAGCCGCTTTGACAATGGAGATGCAGAACATGGTCCCCAGCCTCCCCTGGGATCTGGGAGAAGCTCTTCCGTAGGTGTGAGTTGAAGGCCCCGCTGACAGAGGGCTTCGCCAGACGTTCCCAACAGACCCTCATAATAAGCTTGGGTCTGCCAGGTCTGTCTGGCTTCCTCCTCTGCCAGCAAAACTCGCAACCAGGTGGTGATTAGTTGACAGCTCTGCCCCTCTCTTCACCCGAGTGACCAAGACACATGGCCAAAGGTCAGATGACATGACAACAAAGTTGATCATTGACCTCCGGCCTAGTGTGTCCTGGTACCATGTGCACTGATGGACACCTTTGTGCTTGAACATAGCATTTTTAAGGACAAACTGTGACAAGCACAGAAGTCCAATAACAAAACACAGCTCGGAGTCAGATCAGGGAGGCTGTTCTTCTTGATCACCCCTCTCCAGGTGTTGATTCTAAAATGTTGCAATGTGAAACCAAGCAATATGGTTTTCTGTTTGAGGATTTATATTGAGTAAAAACAACAACATGCCCTGAGTGGGATAATTTGAATCGCTTGGCGCATCAGAGGGGTGTAACAGTCCGCAGTGATGAATGCTTCAGTTACAGCTCAAAAAGCAAAGTAATGAACAACTTTTAAGGCAAGTATAGATAGATATAAGGATGTTTTGTTAATGTGAATATAAGCTAGCACCCAGCTGATGTCCTTGAAAATGTGTAATGAACCTTAAACTCCTACACTAAAAATGTGCAAGGAAAGGATGATGGATAATGCTGCGTGTGAAAAAAGGTGGGGAAGTTTTTGTTACTATGTGTGTCTAAATGTGTAAATCTGTAAGTGTTTTAAGGTTAATTCTGCCAATTTAAAGCTTCACTGTTCATTGTTTTGTTTAATACAAGACAATTCAATAAACATTTGAATTAAAAAAATGTATCTGCAACTGTATAAATGTCTCAATATTTTATGCTAGTTCTGTTGATGTACACCTCACTGTTTTTGTTAGTTTTGTTAACGTGTGAAAATATCAGTTCAAACACAGAGATGAACAGCATTGTATCCCAGTCAAACCTCCGACTATAGATCTGCAGCTTTTTATTTATTCCATTTGATAAGCCATAAATCAGTTGCTTGGAGCGAGAGTGAAGGCTCTGGGGAGTGACAGGCCATGCAGAGGACAAAGTTCAAAGAAATAAAACACACTGTGGAAAATCGGAGCGGACCAATCAATTGAACCCTGTAATATCAAAGTGCAACACCCTGGCCATAGTAATCTGCAGCACTACTGCTGTGTGGATACTGGCATGGAGTACTGATTATGTGTTATAGCAAAAGTGAACACAATAAAGATTTGACTAATGCATGCAGGTAGTTTTAATTGTGAGTAACTACAACAATGCATAAAGGTCTTACACATATATGGAGTACATCAAAACCAGTGGTGGAAGAAGTAAAAGTACAGATACTGGAGCAAAAGTAAAAAAAAAAAAAAATACTCAAGTAAAAGTAAAACTACCACATGAAAAAAATCAACTTAAGTAAAAGTATGAAAGTACTTGTTTAAAAATGTACTTAAAGAGTAAAAAGTAAGTAAAAGTATTTTTAGATTTTGAGGTCTAATAAAGCTTTAACTGTAGTGATTTTGATAAGGATTTGTGCTGAATTTTGCTCAACAGAAACAACTGAATCATTGTTTTTTCCTGTTCAATTCAAGTCAAGTTTATTTATATAGCATATTTAAAACAACTTTAGCTGTCCTACCTGTGTTTATTTGTACATTTTGTTTGCTCAAACTATGAAGTGTTAAAAATAAACAACTCAGCCTTTTCTGCAGGTCTCAAACCATAATAAAAGTTCAGTCCTTTTCAAAAATGTAGTGAAGTAGAAAGTACAGATATCTGCTCTCAAATATAGTGAAGTAAAAGAAAAAGTATCCATTTTAAAATTTACTTAAGTAAAGTACAGATTCCCAAATATGTTTACATGTTATTTGATCACAGTTCATGTATGCGTTTAAGAGTTAAATAAAGTCATCATCTTCTTCTGAAAGTCACATATCTGTGACTGTAATTGGTTGAATCCAGCTGTCACTCACTCTCAGTGTTACAGAGGCTCACCAATAGGAGAAGTTGATGGGGAAAATGTCTATGTTTGTCAGATAAGTGTTAAACAGAAAAATAGTAAATAACAATATGACAATATTACCAAAAGCAAAGCATGAGATCATTATTTGATTTTTTTTTTTTTTTTTTTTATTATCTCATTGCCCTCTGCACTTTCTCTGTTATACCTCTAATGTGCGGTAATGTTTGGGTATACTCTTGTTTTTTGTTTTATTTATGTTTTTCTGGCTCTGTGCACCAAAACCTGTTTAAATCTGCTGATCGGACACATCACAGCAACATCACGTGACCACTGTGAGGAAGAGCCCTAGGAAGTAGTCAAAACTCAACCAAATTAAACTTTGGTCTGAAAAAATAATCTATTAAAATAAATGATCAGAAAACCAGATGAACCTTATTGGACTAATGCCTCAAAAGTCCTAATACATTTTAATGGGGATACAATTTTTCATTACATATTTTCTTTGTTTATGCTGAGCTACGCCAGCATTTCCAGTGTTGTTGGTCCTGACTGCAGAACCATGAGAATCCCCACTGTGGTATCTCTGCAGTGTAGGCTTACACACCTCCTCCTCCACATACTTTCTTCATTAGTAGTGCAT
>KN486991.1:26717-53801 GCA_000787095.1 Periophthalmodon schlosseri | reverse complement strand
GACTAAACTAGGACTAAACCAGGCCTATAGAACTTCATATTGTCTTGCATTCTTCTTCACACTGTACAGTTTTGGCACCTGCATCACGCTGCCCCTTAGACATTTTACAGGAAGTGGGTGAAGTGTCTTTCCCAGTGACACAGCAACTATGTGTGTTTACAATAAGACAGAACGTGGATCATTTTAAACATTTGCAGCATTTTTTACGCTAAAATAAAACGCTTTTAACCCCTTTTTTATATTTTTTTTAAATGTCAGATGCCCTCTCTGTGTGTCAGATGCCCTCCCTGTGTCTCCATGGGGACTTATTCTGCATAAAAAACTGCTAACCCTGTAGTTTAGACCTGTTTAAACATGTTCTGAAATGTCCCAGTGTGTCAGATATACCCTTCCCTTCCCGTCAGATGCCCTCCCTGTGTGTCAGATGCCCTCCCTGTGTGCTTGTCAGAGAGAGATCACACTTTTATGGTTCAGGCCTGTTTAGAGCATGTTCTGTCTTCTTATCAGAGGTCACGGTAGCGCGTTTGGCTAACTTTAGCACATTTACTCAGCGGGAGCAGAAGTGAGAGTGTGGTACGATTGCAAGCAGTGGAAAAAACGCCTTGGTACAGACAGGAAGCCCCTCAGCTCTGCTCACATTAAAAGCGTCACGAGCAGAGAACTTCCTGTAAAGAGCGGACAAGAGCTTATTTGAATGTCCTGAGAATAAGATCAGCACAGAGTTTAAAAAGTCTGTGACAAGGACCCAAGTACAGTGAGTAAAGTACTGCATTGAAGTACAGCTAGTAAAGTACTGCACTAAAGTACAAAGAGTAAAGTAGTGCACTGAAGTATAACTAATAAAGTACTGCACCAAAGTACAATGTGAGGTATATGTACTTGTAATTAAGTATATTTTTGAACTGGACTGAAAAGTAAAAGTATTTTTATTATTGTTCGAGACCTGCTAAGGAGGAGGAGGGGAGGAATAAACCAGGACTAAACCAGGACTAAACCAGGACTGATCCAGGACTGAACCAGGACTGAACCAGGACTAAACCAGGACTAAACCAGGACTAAACCAGGACTAAACCAGGACTAAACAGCTAGAAAAAACTGAAACAAAACTCAGCTCAAATCTTTATCAAAATCACCAGATTTGAAGCTTTATTAGACTCAACATCTGTGTGAAATACTTTTACTTTTTACACTTTAAATACATTTTTAAACAGGTACTTTAATATTTTTACTTAAGTATAGTAAAAGCCAAAAGTAAAATCTGTCAGCTGGACTGGACTTTTGTCTGGTTGACAGATTTTACTTTTGGCTTTTACTGTGGATCAGACCTGAACGACTGCGAGATTACACAGACATTTTACTTAAGTAGATTTTTTCATGTGATACTTTTACTTGAGTATTTTGTTTGCTCTGGTATCTGTACTTTTTCTTAAGTAACACAGTTGAGTACTTCTTCCACTTCTGGTTCCTGTATTACACAAAACTCGCCCCTGTGAGCTCATGTTCTAACACTGTTACCTCATCACAAACAGACCTGGAGTTGTGCTTTGTTTCATTCACACATGTTTGAGTAACACTTTATTATTAGCCTGTCACGTTCCAAATAGGCTCCAATTCACTTTCTATTGACAAACTGTGGCCCCTCTCTCTGTAACTGCTGCTGTCAGGTTTTTATTTCACTATTGTTTCTGTAAATTAAGATACGAACATTAATAACAGACCAATCAGGCGCCTTCTTTCCCCGAGGTCGCGTTGGTTGGGTGACGTCACACTCACTTAGTCCACTTCTTTATACAGTCTATGAGCAAAACCTGTTTAAATCTGCTGACCAATCGCATCACAGCAACATCACGTGACCACTCTGAGGCGCTAGTGAGCGGTCCAAACGGTCAGGGATGAAAATGAACTAAACCTCGGTCTGAAGAAAGAATCTGTTAAACTAAGATAATGAAAGTGAATGGAGGTTTCACTGTTGTTTGGTGATGACGTCATCGAGAATATCTCCTGTGTAATATTTATTCATAGTTTTACCAAAAATCTGAATTTAAATACAGTTTTCATCGCTGTTGAATGACCTGTTTACTTTTTATATAAGACCTTTTGTAGATTTGTATCACCTCCCCACAGACCTGACCTGTAACTTGACCCGGTTACGCTACCAGGCCAAGTACAAGCCACCTGCTTCTTTCTATGGAGGTAGATTTGTTTAATGCCATACTGAGGAACATTCCAGCCAAAGCAACATCATTTCCATAGAGACAAGCAGGTGACAGACCAGAAAAGTTACATAGTGTGCCTTTGTTAGCATTTGAAAATTAGTATTTAATTGTTTTAGTATCTGTTGCTCATTGTTCTCGTGTGGGAAAACAACATTTAAAACATCTGTATGAAGTAGGGCTGTCGAAAATATCGAAAATCAGATAGGAATCGATACTCAAACTGGTATCGAAATTAGATACTTATTTTTTGCCGGTATCGATACTAAAGAAGTCCCACTGACAGGACAGAAATGAACTTTTCTTGAATATCTTTAGAATGATCTTGAGCTGCATCAGAACAAGTATAAGACACATAGACTAGTATAGTGTATATATATATTCCTTTACCCTCTTTCTTTCCTCCCCCTCTCCTTGTTTTCCCTCTATTCCTCCTCTTCCCTCTCCTCTTCCTCCCTCCTCTCTCTTTCTTCCCATTCACCTCCTTCCTCTCCCACTATCCCTCCCCTTTCTCTCTCTCCTCCTCCCTCTCTCTCTCACCTCCTCTTTCCTCTCATCTTTCCTCCTCTCTCTCCATTCCTTTACTCTGTCTCCCCCCTCCTTCCTCTCCTCACATAGACTAGTACACGCCCATGGACCACTATGGAACCTACTGCACCACTGGTCAGAACAAGTATAAGACACATAGACTAGTTTACGCCCATGGACCACGATGGAACCTAGTGGACGACTGAGGGATTACACAGATATAAGGCCACATGGGGATATAAAACAAAGTACTACAGTTTAATGTTGAAAATGTATATTGTCTAAAGAAAGAGGGTTTTTATTATCATCATGGTATCGGGATCAGTATCAAGTCTCGAGTCGATTCCTTGTACTGAAATGGAGTTTGAAGTTTCAGTATCGTGACGCTATTGTAAAATGAAAGTGAATAAAACATCAGGCCAGTTTGTCTTCACTAAATAAGCATATTTTAAAGTAAATGTTTAAACTGCAGCTGTAATGATTTGAAGATGAGGTCATTGTTTGGTCAGATACACTACAAAAAAACACCTCCACTTTGGCGCCTTTTGAGTTCTTTGTGTAATCGTGTTGGTAATGATTTTATGACCCATGTTTCTGAATGAAAAATTCCCTTGATCTGAACCTCTGCCACGACCTCTGACCTCTGAATCAGAAACCAAACCTCTTCCTCCTCAAATCATTTATGAAGCTCAACAGAATGACTAAGTCTGTATTTTTGTAATAAAGTCATATCCTTATTGTTCTTTTTATAGCACACACACGCGCGCACACATAGAGACGTACACACACACACACACACACACACAAACACATATACAAAGGTCCTATATGACACAAAACTGACTCCTGTGAGCTTTAAGTCATGTTCTAATGCTGTTACCTCCTTTTTTGTTTCATTCACACGTTTGAGCAACACTATTATTAGTCTGTCTACATCTCCAAAGCTCAAAATGCTCTGTTCCACCTTGTGATGTCACAGCTCCTTTTACCTTTAGTTCAGTAGAGATTGGCAATTCCAGGGCTGAAATCATCCAAATGATTCTAGTGAAGGTGTGTGGAGTTTAAAAACACAGTGGAGCACTTCCTGTATTACCACATGACATCACAAGGTGGAACAGAGCGTTTTCTGTTTGAGAGAAGAACTCAGCCTAAATATGCAGGGTTTGTGTGTTAAACATGTGTGAATGAAACAAAACACAGCTCCAGGTCTGTTTGTGATGAGGAAACATTAGAACAGAGGTCAAAGTGGTGCATTATGGGCCTTTAATGAGGAGAGTGTGAACCGGCTCTAGAGTCAGAAAGGACCAGTCTGAGGTGGAAACACGCGTGACCTCAACACGCTGTGGAGGAGGGCAGTACTCAGTTACATTTACTCGAGTAACTTTTTAAAGAAATTGTACTTTTCAGAGTACTTTTCTAGCAGCGTACTTTTACTCCTACTTAAGTCATATTTTTATTGAAGTAACAGTACTCGACATGTTCCTGCTCTCTGTGGAGCGCCCCCCAGTGGCTCTAGATTTAGTTCTGTTTACTTCTCTTTTGGGTCGGTCTTGTTCACACACAAGAAAACGACTATGTTGGAGGATCGATTCCTGCTCGTATCAAGTTCTGTCGTTATGTCCTGAGGCAAGACACTTCACATCGCTTAGTATGAAAGTGGTGTGTGCGTGAATGATTGGTGGTGGTGGGAGGGGCCGATGGAGCAGATTAGTAGTAGCAGTAGTAGTAGTGTGGAGTGAATGAATAAAGACGATAGTGTAGCTCTTAAAGAGGCTTTGACTGGCTTGTAAAGGGCATTACAAGTGTAAGGCATTATTATTATTATTATTATTATTATTATTATCATTAGAACAGGGTTAAAAGCTCTGAAAAGTCCAGTTTAAAGAACAGGTCTGATTTAAGCTTGGGGTTTAGGTTAAGACGTGTCGTTCCTCAATCGTTCAGGTCTCATCCAGAGTAAAAGAAAAACTCAAATTTGATGTTTATCTACTCATCCAAGAGGCTTCTTCAGTTCTGGTCAGTTTACTGCTGGACACTGCCTTATATCTGTCTGAAGGGAGTTCACTGAAGCTAACACACCTGTTTGTTTACAGTTTCTGTTTGTTGGCTCGATCTAATGAGCTACACAAGTGTGAAATGTGCCTGAGTCATACTTAGCATCATCATTCTGGCCCCTAATGGGTGCTCTCACACCTGTTAGCTTACTGGCTATTAGCATATTGGCTAGCCCTGTTATTTTCCTTGTTTAGATTTAGGTCTGAGGCTGGACTTATAAATAGGAGACAGATGACGTCTAAAGATGGATCATCTTTCACTGCTACAACTTTTTGTCCAGTCGACAGATTTTAATTTTACTTTTACTGTGGTTTAGGTTAAAGGTTTAATTTTTAAAAACATAAATGGGTTCAATCTTTCAGTCAGTCAACTTGACTCATATATTTACACTTGAGACTCGCTCGTAGGAAAACAGTTTTTCCAACTTCATTCTTCTAAATGAGTACAATTATTGGATGGATCATTGTAAACGCAGCTCTTTGACAGAAGCAGACGCTGCTCTGTCTCCATCTTAAGGACAGATTTATACAGTTATAGTTATTGATCTCAAACCCAGAGGAAAGGTGAGGCTTAGTGCCGACTTCTGATCTCACATTTATACTTTTGTGTGTTTCAGACGTGACTATGGGCTGTACAGGCTCAAAGGAGGAGCGCAGCATCAGTAAAGATGGAGCACAGGTGGAGCAGAACCGAGCGCAGAGCACACACTACGTCAAAGACCCCACCTCTGGAACGACTGCGAAGAACACGGTGAGTTTATGTGAAAAAACAGGGAACTGAACTGAAAAAAAATAAATCAATAAAAAAACAGGGATGAACACGGTAAGTTTATATAAAAAAAAGACCCCAGTGTGTGTCAAACACCCTCCCCTGTGTGTCAGATGCCCTCCCCTGTGTGTCAGATGCCCTCCCTGTGTGTCAGATGCCCTCCCCTGTGTGTCAGATACCCTCCCCTGTGTGTCAAAACAGGGATGAACACGGTAAGTTTATATAAAAAATGCCCTCCCCTGTGTGTCAGATACCCTCCCCTGTGTGTCAGATGCCCTCCCCTGTGTGTCAGATGCCCTCCCTATGATATGTGTATCACTCTGAATTAAGTTGTACAGATCAGTCTGGGATCTGGACTCTCTAAAAGTGATCGGAAAACGCCATGGCGATGATTTGAATGTGATTGGTCGATTGGTGCAAGCGTCTCAGCAGCACTCACATCTTCCCTCCACAACAGCACAGTGCTCTGAGCCTCTGCACGTTCCGTACTGAAGCTTCGTCGGCGTCGCCATGTTTGTTTTGGTTTCTTCACCTTTGGCTCCGCCCAAACCTCAGTGCTGCTCTGTGATTGGTCCGCATGATTAACCTCACAGCGGGACTGTCTCAAGATGGATTCTTGTGATCAGAGAGTCCATGTTACTGTGTGAGGTTAATTTTGCACAGTGCCCTCTGACTTGAGTCCTCTCTGGGGCGGGTTTTTCACACCGCTCTCTGGTCTGGGGGCACTTCCTGTTAAGTCTCTTTAACTCAGACTCAAAGAGGAAGAATTAAAACAGCCATGTCAGACCAGACCAGCCAGTCTATAAGGCTGTAGTCCTGGTTTACTCCTGTTTTAGTCTTGGTTTAGTTCTGGTCTAGTCCTGGTCTAGTCCTGATCTAGTCCTGGTGTAGTCCTGGTGTAGTCCTGGTCTAGTCCTGGTTTTATCCTGGTTTAGTCCTGGTCTAGTCCTGGTGTAGTCCTGGTGTAGTCCTGGTCTAGTCCTGGTTTTATCCTGGTTTAGTCCTGGTCTAGTCCTGGTGTAGTCCTGGTGTAGTCCTGGTCTAGTCCTGGTTTTATCCTGGTTTAGTCCTGGTCTAGTCCTGGTGTAGTCCTGGTGTAGTCCTGGTCTAGTCCTGGTTTTATCCTGGTTTAGTCCTGGTCTAGTCCTGGTGTAGTCCTGGTGTAGTCCTGGTCTAGTCCTGGTTTTATCCTGGTTTAGTCCTGGTCTAGTCCTGGTGTAGTCCTGGTGTAGTCCTGGTCTAGTCCTGGTTTTATCCTGGTTTAGTCCTGGTCTAGTCCTGGTGTAGTCCTGGTGTAGTCCTGGTCTAGTCCTGGTTTTATCCTGGTTTAGTCCTGGTCTAGTCCTGGTGTAGTCCTGGTGTAGTCCTGGTCTAGTCCCAGGTTTAGTCACACTCTTCTCTCTTTTGTTGATGTTGTGTAGGAGCAGCTCTTCAGGTTATTTGATTATTTTCAAATATAGTTTGAAAATATAGTATAGTTGTTTTTTCTAGAACACAGTTTGTGTTCTAGATTTGGCCTATTTTTACACATTATGTAATTGGTGTTTACACGGTCATAGTAACACATGAGAGCGATGAAGAGGAGGAGGAGGAAGTGAAGATCTGATAGACTCTTTGCTTCCGCCACAGATTATCTCTGTGTTTGGGTTTAAATGAGCCTCGTGCTCAAGTCTGTGGAGAATTTAAAGGTTCCACAAAACATGTGACCTCTTCAAAAACACACCTGGAGTTGTGTTTTGTTTCATTCACACATGTTTGATTAACACTTTATTATTAGTCTGTCTACGTCTCCAAACCTCAAAATGCTCTGTTCCATCTTGTGATGTCATGAAGTGGTAGTTTTCAAGTCCAAATGAATGCTATTTCAAATAATTAACCACTTTTATAGACTCACTGTAATATTCAAGTAAGCTTACAAAAATGGAAAACAGAACTAGTCCTGGTTTAGTCCTGGTCTAGTCCTGGTCTAGTCCTGGTTCCTTCTAAGTACCTTAGAAAAGTGAAAAACAGAACTAGCTCATTTGCATTCAGAACATCCCAATTATTCACCTGGAAGTGTTTATAAGCTTTTAATAATAATAATAATAATAATAATCTGTTTGTTTTCACAGAGCAAACCGTCCAATGCAGTGAACTCCTCAGAAGGTGAGTAAAAGTTACACAACAAAAATATGTTTTATTTCAAACATGAGTCCCAAACATGGCCGAATGCTTCAGTAAATCTATATCCAAGTTTCAGTGGTTTAAAATCACAAAGGTGGAAGTTTTTAAAGGTCATGTGGCAGGGCTTCATGTTTGTCTGGTTCTGTCCTAGTTTTACATCAGTTAAAGAAGAAAAGTACAAAAATACAGGAAGTATCTCCTGGTGGATGGTGGATGAAGTACTTTTTGTACTACTTTTGTTACTACAGTCAACTTTGTTTGTTCAGAAGGTCAAAAGTTACTCAAGTAAAAGTAAAAGTACCACATGAAAATAATCTACTTAAGTAAAAGTGTTAAAGTACCTGTTTAAAAATGTACTTTAAGAGTAAAAAGTAAAAGTATTTCACACAAGAGTTGTTCATTTGTTAAAGTGTAAATGTGGAGATAAAATTTGATAGATTAGATAGATTAAAACATGAGACATATTTTGGTCGCAGGAATTGAATTTTTCTTCTGAATTTTGTGTATTTATTTTTGTTTGCTCAAAGCCGAAGCTTGAACTCGAAAACTTTAGTCAGGATGTCTCCACGAACATGGTTAAAATAACCCCTCACATCATATGAAAAGTACTGTTTACTTTTCAGTCCTGTTCAAAAATGTAGTGGAGTAAAAGTAAAAATTATACAGTGTAAAATGTACTTCAGTAAAGTACAGATACCACAAAATTCTACTTAAGTACAGTACTTTACTACTTGTACTTCGTTACGTTCCACCTCTGTGTATTTCATATCTGCTGCTCGTGTCCAACCAGGAAGTGAAATGATAAACTTTCGTGGAGTGTTCTGACCTCTCATAGGCACTTTAAGCTTTTTAATGTGTTCTCTGAGATCTAAACCTCCCTGTGTGTCAGATGCCCTCCCCGTGTTAAATCAGACCTGTTGAGTTCAGATCTTTAACCGTGTTCTAGTCGTTTCTTCTCACTGAGCCTCTGAAGTTGTATTTGGAGTGATTCATGTTTGAGTAAATCTTTAATCTCTTATTTTCAAGACGCCATTTTGTTGATCTACCCCCGTTTTCACCTCCACCTTACACCTTTACGCCTTAAAATGTGTAAATTATAAAACAAAGCTGGTTTAAAGCTGCCTGTTCTTGGCTGAGTTCAAAGTTCACATTGGTTCACATTATGATTTTTGGTTCATATTATTATTTTGAACGGAAAATTTGAACGGAAAGTTTAATGTCTGTCACTCAATGAGGAAGTAGCCAATATTTTTATCAAACCAGGAAGTAGTGAAATAGGCAAAGCATGAGGAACAGTTCACACAGCTCAGTTTCTGTTACGAATGTTGATAATTTTACATAATCACAGTGTGTAAATGAACAACCAGCGAAACTATGGTCCTGTTTGTTTATCTAACCTTAAAGGGGAGGTATTCTGCAAAATCAATTTTTTTGTTTCTTTCTCCCATGTTCTAACGCTGTTCCTTCATCAGAACATGTCTGAAGAGGTTTTAGATGTCATCCATGCATGTTTGAGTAATCTAGCGATCTCTCCTGGGCTCATATTCCTCTATTCTCTGATCTTTGTTCTAATGTTTCCTCATCACAAACCGATCTGGAGTTGTGTTTTGTTTCATTCATACGTTTAGCACACAAATCCTGCATATTTAGGCTGAGCTCTTCTCTCAACTTGAAAACACTCAGTTCTACCTTGTGATGTCATTAAGTGGCAATACAGGAAGTGCTCTAATGTGTTTTTAAACTCCATACCTCTTTACTAGAATCATTTGGATGATTTCAGCCCTGGAATTGTCAATCTTTAATGAACTAAATGTAAAAGGAGCTGTTAAATTAAACTAACTTAAACTATCACTTCATGACATTACAAAGTGAAACAGAGCATTTTGAGCTTTGGAGATGTAGACAGACTAATAATAAAGAGTTACTCAAATATGTGTGAATGAAACAAAACACAACTCCAGGTCTGTTTTTGAGGAGGTTACAGCATTAGAACATGGATTACTGACTAGAGCCAGTTTCCAAAAACTGACCTTCGCATTCGCTCGTCACCATAGCAACCAAGCGTCACATACAAAAACATTTACCTTATCAACAGCAACAACACATAAAAAGTAGAACAACAAAAGATGTCGACTCTGAGCTAAACACAAAATACCAGAACATTACAGTATATAAAGTGTGTAACGTTCTGGAGGTGGAGTCAGCTGTGCGATTCCGTGGAAACAGAAAGTTAAAACCACACTTCGGAACATTCTCCATGGAGATAGGCCCACGTTTTATGCCATACTGTGGAATATTATAGCCAGAGGAAAAACACTTCCATGGAAATAGGCAGGAAGAGGCCCTCCTCCAGACCAAATAAGAGTCAGGTTTGTGGAGCTGCGAGCTCGCTCAGAGTAAGGACGCGTGTTTTTCAGTGTATAAAAACATCCATAATGAAAAAACTGTATTTGGCAAAAAGTTACATACTGGGGCTTTAATCACAGATGTTTTTATTGCTCAAAAATTCCTTGAAATCCCACACTGTTAAAGTTGCCTCCCCATGATCTGACTCGTAACCTGGTCTGATGACATCTCCATGGAGATAAGTGTTCTGTGGAACAATGCAGGCAAAGCAATAACATCTCCATAGAGACGGGATCCTGCACCAGAAAAGTTACACAGAGCACCTTTTAACTTTAAACTCTGCGCTCCTCCTCCAGGTGAAAGCGTTGCCATAGCGCTGTACGACTACGAGGCCATTCACGACGGAGATCTGGGATTCAAAAAGGGAGACAAGCTCAAGATTTTGGAAGAGTAAAATATAGAATAAGAATGACACATTTTAATATTTTTTTGTTTTTTGAAGTTTACTAAGGATTATTGTGGAACATTTTTTCAGATCTGGAGAATGGTGGAAAGCCAAGTCCATAAGCACAGGCCAAGAAGGATTCATCCCCAGTAACTACGTCGCCAAAGACACGCTGGAGACAGAAGAGTACGCATCCTCTGCACCTTCTGTCCATCCTCTGCACCCTCTGTCCATCCTCTGCACCCTCTGACCATCCTCTGCACCCTCTGATCATTCTCTGTATCCTCTGACCTTCCTCTGCATCATCTCAACCTCCTCTGTTCCTCTCCTCCTCTGCCCCTCTCTTCTGCTCTTCTGCTCCTCTCCTCTGCCCCCCTCCTCCCCTCCTCTCCTCCTCTGCTCCTCTGACCTTCTCTGTTCCTCTGCTACTCCTCTGCTCCTCTCCTCCTCACCTATATTTGTTTTTCAGTTGGTTCTTTAAAGGCGTGAGCCCCTCTCCTCTGCTTCTCTCCTCCTTTTCTCCTCTGCTCCTCCCCTCTCCTCCTCTGTTCCTCTCCTCCTCTGCTCCTCCTCTCCCTCTCATATATCTGTCTTACATATATTTGTTTTTCAGTTGGTTCTTTAAAGGCGTGAGCAGGAAGGACGCAGAGCGGCAGCTTTTGGCTCCTGGGAACAAAATTGGCGCCTTCATGATCCGAGACAGTGAGACGACGAAGGGTGAGAGGAGAGAGTTTATAATCAGATACTAAATGAGTTCATGGTATGTGTTCCAAGTACTAATACTACAATACTAAATACTACTACTAGTAGTATTTAGTACTACTAGTACTACACAGACCAGTCGCTCTTAACACTTTCCCCAGTGACCCCTGTTTGACCTGTGGATATGTTGGTGACCCTGACGTCCGACTCCTCACTGACAAACTTCAGTCTTATAAGCAAAACATTAGGGCTGCAGGGCTTTAGTCGTTCCGTTCATTAATCGGTCTAACACTGCGTTCAGACCGAGGCGCCAAAAACACGCTGGACGTCTCTTATTGGAGCCTTTGCATTTGACTCTTCCGACTTGCGTCATGGACGCCATGGACACCATGGATGTCGGAGAAAAATACTTGACTCGTCCATGGCGTTGTAGTCTGCGAGTGCGTTTGGATGGTTTTTTTTGTCTCTTTGTGAACGATACAGACCAGGTTGAGAGAGTGGCTTTAGTGTGTTTACTACATAAAACCCGTCATCGGAGGCGATCGGCGGCGGCGTGTCTGGGTCCATGATTAGCCTTTATGCTAGCTGGTGCGCCCAGCATAATTAAGTTGTCGCTAGTTTGTAGCTGATGTCTTTCTACTTTTTCGGGATAATGACGTCGCTACATCACTGGAGCGTAGTCTCTGATTGGTTGAACGCTCAAGACACACTGCATCAGCGCCAGATTTGCGCCTCTCTGATGCTTTAAAAATTGCTGCAGAAACACACGGCGGCCAAAACGCTCCTCCACCATAGACTCTGCAGGTAAACTCCACTGATGCCCCGCTCTGAACGCACTATAAGTCTAACAAAATTTGACCTTTTTTTAGTCGATCGGCAAGAATTGATTTAGTCCACTACTGCCCTAAAATGTGATGATTTTCTGCTTAATAAATATGTAAAACGATATAATGACATAGATGCCATTCCTTCATGTAAAGTCACACTGGTCTGGACACTGGTCTGGACACTGGTCTATAACCCCTGGGACCATCTGAGAATCTTACCCCTGATGGGGCTCACTGGCAAACTGTTACACTGTGATACTGTGATACTGTGATACTTTGATCCTTTTCAACTTAATTATTGTATAAAAAACTTCAGTTTCCAGTTTTAGTTTTTAGTCAAAGTTCAGACCTTATTAGTTTATTCTTTCCTGGGATCCAGAACACACACTGGTCCAATACTTTGTGAACACATGAGTCTGGTCTCTGTCCATCTGAACTCATGTCCCTCAGATGGGCGTGATTGACAGGTGGATTAGCCAATCAGGGACAGGCATGGTCTGTCCGTATCAAAACAAATATGGCTGCTTATGGGGGAAAAAGAAATATCACAGGGAACTGAAAAACATGGAAGATTTCTGCAGAATCAGTGAGAGAGAAATAAACAAATCTGATTGGATGATGATGTTTGGTTCTGGCTCAAGGTACGTTAAAGGGAGTGGAGACCAGACTGATCCCTCTGTGTAAAAAATACAGACAGATATCAGTGTGGAGGAAAAATATTTAAACCCCAATGGCATATCTATTAATACAAAAGCAAACACATGCCTGTATATTATGAACAGCTGCAGACTCTCTACAGCGCCTCTAACCCCCCTTTTGGTGGCTCTGTGTGTTACAGGCAGTTACTCTCTGTCCGTGCGGGATTTTGACCCTCAGGCTGGGGACACGGTCAAACATTATAAGATCAGGACTCTGGACAACGGAGGGTTCTACATCTCCCCCAGAATCACCTTCAGCACCCTGCAAGAGCTCGTCGGCCATTACAAGAGTCAGTCTGAAATAAGCATGATCAAAAACATAAAAAATATAATATATAACACTACAGGAGGATGGGAGGGCATCTGACACACAGGGAGGGCATCTGACACACAGGGATATGGGATGATGGGAGGGCATCTGAAACACAGGGAGGGCATCTGATACGCTGGGAGGGCATCAGGTGTAACCCTCTCTTTCCTCCACAGAGCAGGGCGATGGTTTGTGTCAGTCCCTCACTTCGGCCTGTATCAGCCCCAAACCGGAGAAGCCCTGGGAGAAGGACGCCTGGGAGATCCCTCGCTCCTCCCTGAAGCTGGAACGTAGACTTGGAGCCGGACAGTTTGGAGAAGTGTGGATGGGTAAGACACGGATACAGCAGCAGGACAGAACACTCACAACTGCTACTGACAAAGTCTCTGTATCTGTCTTAAACACTTGAAAAACTAGTTCATTTTAAACAGTTTGCAGAGGTCCAAAGTTACTCCTCAGTTCGATTTGTAGCAAAGACGACCCCATTATCTGCAGGTGTAGATTATCAGTCAGAGCCGTTATTTAAATATTTATTAGGCTCTGAAATTAGCATTAGCATTAGCCCCGACCATAGACTGTATATATAAATGGACATAGCTAACCTGCTAGCCACCGCGTTCAAAATAGGAAGTGCTCATGGGCGCACTTCCAGCTCTATCGACTCTGACTCTCTGTAACTGCTGCTGTCAGACTCATCATTTGGGTCTTAAAATGTTCGTACTAATCCGCTCTACATGATCCCGGGGTTTTATTTCACTATTGTGTCTGTAAATCAAGATATGAACATTAATAACAGACAAATCAGGCGCTGTCTTTCCCAGAGGTGGCTCCCACTAGCGTTAGCAACAGGTTTGATTGACAGTGTTGCTAAGTGCCCGCTCCCTGCTAAACCAGCGGTGTGGGCGGGAAGGGGCGTAACCTTCAACAGCCTCACTCCGGAGTGGCTCTTGGTATGACACTTGCAGTCAGAATTCCAAATATGGAACTTGTCTCCAAATTTACCCCTATAACTTCTAGCCTTGATGAGCTTCATTTGACTGGAGTTGAACACTGTGGGTGACGTCACACTCGCTCAGGCCACTTCTTCATACAGTCTGTGGTTCCACCTCTAGATGAGGCCCACTCTCTGCTGAAACTGCACTAGACTTCATTTGATAAAAGTTCCCTGGCACAGCATGTGCCTCATATCTGATCTGTGCTCGTGTTTCCAGCAACCTACAACAAACACACGAAGGTGGCGGTGAAGACGATGAAGCCGGGGAGCATGTCTGTGGAGGCCTTCATGATGGAGGCCAATCTGATGAAGACTCTGCAGCACGACAAACTGGTCCGACTCAACGCCGTGGTAACCAAAGAGGAGCCCATCTACATCATCACCGAGTTCATGGAGAAAGGTGAGGACGTCAGGGAGTTAAAGCCTTTTCGCTTCTGTGGAAATGCTATTACTTTGCCCGTAATGTTCCGCAGTATGGTATTAAACGTATCTATCTTGTATGTATTCAGTTAGAGGTGTTTTTAATTGCCACAAATCCCTTCAAATCATGCATTCTTACAGTGAGCAGGCTCGTCTCTCCACAGATCTGACCTTAAACTATGCCTCCACCTGCTTAAAGGGGCATTGTGTCACTTTTCCACCACCTTCTCGGCTCCTTGGAGATGTTATTGCTCTGCCTGTAATTTCCCAGTATGGCATTATGCAGTCTTGAGTCTAGTCAATAACAGAAATGATCAGGTTGAACATTTTGGATATTTCATGGAAAAATCCGACGTAATTAACAGAAAAACTGGCTCTAATGGTAGTATGACATCATCAAAACAACCCAAACCTAGAAACAATCCCATCAGCCCACATGCTGTTTGTTCACACCCGTGGTTAGTACTGGTGAGATAATACTGAGGGCATCTGACACATAGGGATATAGGAGGATGGGAGGGCATTTGACACAGTGGGAGGGCATCAGGTCTAACCCTCTGCTGACATACTGATAGTAGTTGATGTCTTTGTGCAGGGAGTCTGTTGGATTTCCTGAAGAGCGATGAAGGAAACCGTGTGCAGCTCCCAAAGCTCATCGACTTCTCTGCTCAGGTAAAACTACTCAAACATACAGGACTAAACCAGGACTAAACCAGGACTAAACCAGGACTAAACCAGGACTGATGAGGGAGTAATGAGAGACACCATGTGCAGCTCATAAGCATCTCTGCTCAGGTAAAACCGTAGGAATTCAACCCACAACCTCAGTATTTTTGAGAGCAGCAGGTCAGGCGCACGCTCTCTACAACACAACACACTTTTCAGATTTCACATGTTTTACTAAAGGTTAAAGGTTATAAAACATTCAGATGCATTTGCTGCATTTAAAACAGCATTCTGAGATAAAAACAATAAACACAGGCCCATAGCACCCCCTAGTCGTGTCAGGAGTGTAGGAACAAGAAGGTTCAAATGCCTGAAGTGACTGACGTGCCTGAAGTATTACCACACAGAGATATTTAAAGAGGAGGTATTCTACAAAATCGACTTTTTGTATCTTTCTCTCATGTTCTAACGCTGTTCCCTCATCAAAAACATGTCTGAAGAGGTTTTAGATGTCATCCATGCATGTTTGAGTAATTTAAGATCTCTACGTCATCCATGCATGTTTGAGTAATTTAGAGATCTCTACCAGGCCCTGCTCAAACCCTCTTTACAGTTAGCAGTATGAGTCTGTACAAGGCTCCGCCCACAAGCCTACATCACACATGCTCCCACATGACAATTTTCCATAAATATACAAAAACATGAGACAAAACTGTACACAGCAACTTGACAAACCTGATGTGATGTGCAGTAGTTTCATTAGTGGGATGCAGCTGATTGTGTTGTGATAGTGCTCTGAAGAGGGAGGGGCTTAGCACAGAGAGCAAAGAGAGGGGAGACTCAGACCGTCAAAAACAAAAGTGAAACTTATAAAACATGTTAATACATTGTTTTGGGTGAATATAACATTTTGAAAACAATAAAAGGAAATATGGTGATGTAAATATGTTATGTGTTACAGTTAATACCCCATAGAAGTAAAATAACTCCTTTTTTTTT
Organism: Periophthalmodon schlosseri; assembly: GCA_000787095.1. Classification (NCBI taxonomy): domain Eukaryota; kingdom Metazoa; phylum Chordata; class Actinopteri; order Gobiiformes; family Gobiidae; genus Periophthalmodon; species Periophthalmodon schlosseri. The sequence goes on along the minus strand of KN486991.1, from coordinate 37,667 downwards.
TAAGATGTCATAAAAATATAGTTTGTTTTGTTTTGTTTCTGAGCAGATCGCAGAGGGCATGGCGTACATCGAGCAGAGGAACTACATCCACAGAGACCTGCGCACCGCCAACATCCTGGTCAACAAGGCTCTGGTCTGTAAGATTGCAGACTTTGGACTGGCCAGGATCATAGAGGACAACGAGTATACAGCCAGAGAGGGTACGAAACCAGGACTAAACCAGGACTAAACAAGGACTGAACCAGGACTGAACCAGGACTAAACCAGGACTGAACCAGGACTGAACCAGGACTAAACCAGGACTAAACTAGGATTTAACCAGTTTAAACATGTTTCTAATACGTACATTTGTTTTTTTCCAGGAGCCAAATTCCCGATAAAATGGACCGCTCCCGAGGCCATAAACTACGGCTCTTTCACCATAAAGTCCGACGTCTGGTCTTTTGGGATTTTACTCACTGAGATCATCAGCTATGGACGCACCCCCTACCCAGGTAAGAACGGCCACTAATGATGACGTCATGTGACGGGGGGATGGGGGGGTTGGTTTAGTCCTGGTCTAATCCTGGTTTAGTTTAAATCCAGTCCTGGATTAGACCGAGTACAGTCCTGGTTTAGTCCTGATTTAATTCTGGTTTAGTCCTGGTTTAGACCTGGTTTAGTCCTGGTTTAGTTCTGTTTTACTCCTGGTTTAGTCCTCATGTCTTCCTAGTTCAGTCCTGGATTAGACCTAGTCCAGTCCTGGTTTAGTCCTGGTTTAGTCCTACTCCAGCCCTTGTTTAGTCCTGGTTTAGTCCTACTCCAGTCCTGGTTTAGTCCTGGTTTAGTTCTGCTTTAGTGTTTTTTGATAGATAAATTTAATGCCATACTGTTAAACATTTCAGGCAAAGCAATAACATCTCCATGGAGACAAGCAGGTGGCTGACGTAGTGTTGTCACAATACTAAACTTGATTTCGATACTAAGGAATAGACTTTGTCTATTTAGTCTACTTAAGTAGAATTATCATTATTATTACCACATGAAGCTGGGCGTTCTGGTGACGATATATCTCCATATATCGGAGTCCCCACCCACTTCTTCTATTGAGTGACAGGTGGATTTGACCAATCACGGTGAAGTGTGACATTTCAGAAGAAGCAGATGACTTTGAATACCTCTTACAGGCTACTCAAATATAAAACGTCTTTATGAATCGTGATAAAATCGAAATCATGATCTGGCTCCAAGAAAATCGTGATTTTATTTTTGCCATATCGCACTCCCACATTACCACGTGTGCTTTTGTTCCCTTCAGGTATGACCAACCCTGAGGTGATCCGTGCTCTGGAGAAGGGATACCGGATGCAGCGTCTGGAATGCTGCCCCTCGGAGTTGTACGAGATCATGCTGGAATGCTGGAAGAACAAACCGGAGGACAGGCCCACCTTTGACTATCTTCAGAGCGTCTTGGAAGACTTCTACACAGCCACGGAGAGCCAGTACCAGCAGCAGCCATGACACATGCTGCAAAAACACACCACACAACAGCAAAGAGGAGGGACACTGCAAAAATATAACAAAGTACAGCAGCTATGATGGACACTGTAAAACAAAATGGACACCGCCGCTGTACGAAGTGGAGCTTTGGCTGCAGACGAGAGCTCCACTCCTTCACATCTGATGCTAAAAAAACAACAAAATTTTGTGAACAGTTTATTCATTTACATTACCTACATGGTTAAGTGGGATAAGGTTAAAATAGAGTGACCACATGTTCCATTGACCAGGGACAGTCCCAGTTTTGAGCCCTGTGACCCCTGTCCCAGCAGATTTTCCAAAGCCAGTGATTTGTCCCAGTTTTATACAAGAAATATCCCATATGTCTCTATTTTGACCAATCTGATCCCCACCAACAGTAAAGAGGGGGATATAGTGTGATTTGTTTTGCTAAAATGCAGAGAAAACGTGCTTGAAAATGAGCATACGGCAAAAAATGCTCCGTCAGAAGTCCCTCAGATTCTGACTTTTCAGTTTTATTTATAAAAAACATCCCAACCCGGCGTGTCCTAGTTTGGAATTTTGAAAATCCAGTCACTCTATCTTAAAGTGCATTTGACAGATTAATGATTAATCTGTCAAATGATTATCACTTGGTTTGGTGGATAGAACCTGAGGTAAACAGTCATTAAAGTTCTACATCAGTGAAGTGGCAGTTTGTGAAGAAATAGAAAACAGGAAAATACAGGAAGGACCCTGTGCCTATGTCATCAATTGTCATCAACTGTCTTCAATTCCATTCAAAATGCTGAGACAATTTATCAATCAATCACAATCACTGTATTTGTCCTCTAGGGGCAGTATAATCACACTGAGCAGTAACACACTATAAGAATAAAAATATCAAATTAAAGTCTCAGAGCAGCTCAACAGGTCATCAGATCCAATGTTAGGGCAGTTTGAGGAGAGTAACAGCCCTCAGGACAAAATAATCTCTCCTCTCTGTTCTGCAGCATCACAGCAGCTTCCAGAGGGCGCCAGGTGAGCTCTGGAGACACAACAGGAAAGCCTCTCCTAAGCCTCTCTCTCCGCTCTGTTGTGTCGGTCGGTGATGAGCTAGTTGGTTAGCATAGTTAGCTTCATCCAGGGTCGCCATGGATACAGGAAAAACTGCTCAAATCACACAATCCAACTGTCCTTAACTTCTGTTCTTTGAACTGCACAAGCTGCACTTCTTAGCTTTTCAGAATCCCAAAATATTAAATTAAAAATATAACATAAAAATTTAAAAACAGTTTAAAAACTGCTCAGTGTGCCAGCCAGTCAGCCACAAGAGCAGCCAACCATGACCATGGCAACCACACACAAGTTTAAACACTGATTTAACCGAATAGATGTGTTCCTCATTTATTTTTATCTGTCAAATCCACTCTAACTCCACAGCCTGACCTGGCACCAGTCCCATCTGTTGTGTCTGCTGTAGGCTCAACTTTGATTTTTTTGCAGTGCTGTAAAGCCCACTCCCACATGAAGGCGCTGTGAACTGGAATAGATCGTGAATAACATAGATAATATTTAAATCCAGATCTGAACTGTGAATTTTGGGGCCACCACAGTGAAAGGGTTCTGATCATTTGAATTAAATGTGTTGCTCTTATTTATAGTGTGGCTGAGTTTCTCCTTATGTGCCGTTGAAAGAGCCAATATTACGCAAAGTGGATTCTCGTGAGCTTTAAGTCATGTTCTAATGCTGTTCCCTCCTCAAAAACAGACCTGGAGTTGTGTTTTGTTTCATTCACACATGTTTGAGTAACACTTTATTATTAGTCTGTCTACATCTCCAAACCTCAAAATGCTCTGTTCCACCTTGTGATGTCATGAAGTGGTAGTTTTCAAGTTAACATCTCCTTTTACCTTTAGTTCAGTAGAGATTGGCAATTCCAGGACTGAAATGATCCAAATGATTCTAGTGAAGGTGTATGGAGTTTAAAAACACAGTGGGGCACTTCCTTTATTACCACATGACATCACAAGGTGGAACAGAGTGTTTCAGCCTAAATATGCAGGGTTTGTGTGTTAAACGTGTGAATAAAACAAAACACAACTCCAGGTCTGTTTGTGACGAGGAAACAACATTAGAACAAAGATCAGAACATAGTGTAATATGGGCCTTTAAAGAAAATATTTCGTCTTTGTTTTAACTATTTTTTTTTTACTAAATACATTTCTGAAGATTAATTTATTTGTGCAGTTCTTCCCTCTGCACTGATAACTTATAGCTACCACAAATATGAATATTGATACTTTGCAGAGACATCACACTGGGGGTTTCCTACATGTATGTCTAGCTGTTACCATGGAGCACGAGCAAACACACACTGACATGTTTTTGGTCTGAAAACTCAAGAAAAAACACAAAAGTGATTTAAACAGCACATGTTCACGAGCCTGTTATCAATTTGTGCTCATGGTCCTGTTTAGGAGTTTGATTTTACACAAAAAGGTGAGAGTGACTAACTGAAAAACTGTTGGCTAATGCTAGCTAGCTCCTGACTGTAATGTTATTTTAGAGGGACTTGTTTAACAGCACAAATCAGCTCACCTGTTGTAGCCTCATTCAAATCAGTTCTTTATGGTCAGATTGTGTTGAAACAAAACTCAGCTTAAAGTCTAACTTGAGTAACAGAGCTTCAGACAGAGCAGTGCCTCCAGTTAGCCCCCCGTTGATGACATCACCTGCAAAGTCTCATTAACTTTGAAAACCTAAAATAATGTCATAATTCTGTTTTTCCACATTGAGTTCGATCATATCTGATGCAGTAACAGACGGCTCATTATAAGGAGCTGTGTGTTTCTACAGAGATGGAACTGAAGCATTTGTACTGAAGCATTTTAAAACAGAGCTACTGCTTTTCTGTCTTGTAAATACAAATTTGTTTATCTTATGAAGGCTCCACTTTAGCTTCAAATTATACACTTTTTAATAAAGATATGAGATAAAGATGTGTTTACCTGTGTATTCTTCTATTTAGAAATCAAACCTTTTGTTTTTATAAAAATCCAAAAATATTGTATCAGACAGAAGCACACATTTTCTCAGCAAACCCTTTTTTTCCCCATAATTTTTTAAGATGTACACAACATGGAGATGGAGATGTTATTGTTTTATCTGGAATGTTCCACAGTATAGCATTAAATCTATCTCCATGGAGCCAAACTGTAATTCAGTAAATATTTGGAGTAACTGTACTTTTTGCTAAATTGTACCAACATCATTTTCTTGATTTGGAAATAGTGAATGTTTTTGTTCCCACAGTTCAAACAACTGTGGGAACAAAAACATTCACTATTTTTAAATCTTTACACAGAGACAGAAATTAGTTTACGCAAGTCCATGGCGGGCGCATGGGAGGGACGTGCACACGGTGGCGAGGGCCATCATTGCCACTTGCAGCTTTAATTTATATTGTTTATGAAAAAAATCACCTTGGTCTTTAGCAACATTAGCGTAAACATTTCCATCTCGTTCAAACTTCTGTGACATTATGAGCAAAGTTGTTGTTCTGTGTACATCTTTACCAGAGAGTTTTCGCTTCCTCCATTTTCTTGTTTCATGTATTCTATTTTTGAACTTATTTAAACTTCCCAAAGTGAAAAAGGTCGAGGTCAGTTTCATTTGACCAGACAGAAAACAGAAGTACACCACAGGACACTGCTGCTTTTACAAACGTAGCCTTGGTCTTTGCGTGTCAGTGCTAATCTGTGTAATCCCTTTTCTTTTACTGTGTCAGTGCTAATGCTAACAAAATTAAATTTGTTGTCAGGGCAACCCAGTTATTTTTCAATCAGTGGCGTTATTTAAATATTTATTAGGCTCTGAAATTAACATTAGCATTAGCATTAGCCCAGACACACAAAGACGTATATTTGTAAAAGCAGAAATGTCCACCAGTGAAGTTTTCTCCTGATTTATAAAGTGTTTAACATATTGTCAGTGACATCCATGCACAGGTCCCTGTCCACTGCCTGACCCTAACCCCCAAACCTCTGACCCCTGACCCCTAACCCACCCGCACCTGTCCACTGCTTGATCTGTCAGAATTTAGTGATTTTAGCGCGACTCAGCAAACGCCTCATAGACATTACATTAGAGCGGAAATGGCCGCGCTGTCCTGCTCTCTGATTGGAACTAGCTGCTAACGCTACGCACAGAACAATTAGGTACAGCGCCTTTAGCAAAAATACATTGTGATCAGAGAAATTATGAACAATTTTACATAAATCAACAACGGTAAAATAAAATATATTTATAAAACATCTGTTATATAATAACATAAGAAAACAATTAAAACATCCAAATCATTCAAATTTTCATGCATGACCCATGACCCCCACGATGCATTTGAGGAACAACCATAGACTGTATATATAAATGGACATAGCTAACCTGCTGTAGGAAGTGATCATGGGCGCGTTTCTGTATTGTGTCAGTAAATCAAGATATGAACATAACAGACAAATTAGGCACCTTCTTTCCCCGAGGTCGCTCCCACTAGCGTTAGCAACAGGCATGATTGACAGCGTTGCTAAGCTCTCTGCTAAACCAGCGGTGCGGGTGGGAAGGGGCGTTACCTTCAACACCTTGCTCCGGATTGGCTCTTTGGTTGCTATGATACTCACAGTCGGAATTCCAAATTTGGAACTCGGCTCCAAATTGGCCGCTATAACTGCTCTAACCTCGACGAGCTTCATTTGGAGCTGAACGTTACGGGCGACATCACACTTAGATAGTCAACTACTATATAGAGTCTACGAAACTGACACCAAAAGTGCTGGGTGTCACTTCCGTCGGCACGTTGTGTCTTTGGTACAGATGAAGCTTAGTCTGTTTCAACAGTGAACATCAAACACACCCCTCTCCCCTGATGTCTGTTTTTGAATAATCACACAGTCTTCACCTTGACGATACTCATCATTAACTCCTTTCCAATTGTCTGATGTCATCCAAAACACTAAATTAAAGAGGAAAAAACTCTTAGGGAACCAAAGCAATGAGTCTCCATTGAAAATACTTGTGTTCCTTTCTCACCTTGTGTTCAGCCATGACCCGTCCATCCACCTCCAGTCACCCTCACTCTGAGCATCTGTCAGTCCAATCCAGATCATCTCACTTCCCTCTAACATTTCATTGTACAGCAATCTCTAAAGTCACATTAAAGACACCAATCTAATAAGGTAACTTTAATTATTTTAGTTTTATAATCCCCTTGATATTACATTAACCAGAGACCCAGCCCTCAGGGACCTCACTCTGAGCCGTACCTGCTCCTCCCTGCTCTGGATCTTCAGCAGGTCTCCACCCATGTCCTGACACACGGCTCTGGCTCTAGCCCGGGTAAGTGTCTGATCTCTGGAGATGAAATAGCACTTGGTTCCACGGAGGGTCCAGTCGACGTCACAGAGGTAAATGTGGCTTGGACATGTTTTTACTGTGGAGAACAGTTTAACAGTTGTACGCAGTAGGTCTGGGACTCTCTGCACTACAGTCAGCGTCGATGGGGAGTCGATGGGGCTGGAAGCACGTCCATGCTCACTTCCTATTTGGAACGCGGCGGCTAGCAGGTTAGCTATGTCCATGTATACATAGAGTCTACGGTCTTTGCTCATCTTTTTTATATCTGATGGTGTTCCTGTCTGAAGTCTTCACATTAGGCCTGAGTTCTGTGGATTAAGCCCAGAGAGATCGTGAGTATTTTATTCACAGTTTTACATTGAAATATTACCTGGCATTGGTGTGTTTTTTTCCATTGCTCTGGACATATCTTCACTCAAGCCTTTAACACTAAACACAATGAGACCAGCAACACCCAAAAGCCCCTGTGACCTTTGACCTCCTATGTGGGGCACGAGCATATTGCAAACCTGGGGACAAGGGGGATTGAGGATACATCTTAAACGTATTTATGTTAATACAGTTTAGTGAAATGGGTATTCTAGATATTCTTTAGACACTTTAATAAAAATACCACCCCAAAGTTTGGGTGTGCAACTGTGAAATACAACGGATATACTTTGAAACATTTAGACTCACACTTTCACTCAGCGCTTCGTTTCATAACAGGTGATGAGTTTAAACCCATCACTATCTGTCAGAAGAACAACACTGTATAAATGTATTTATAAAATTTATAGGGACTACGACGATAAACTGACTCAGTATCTCACCTGTTTGTCGAACTTTGATACGAGAACTTTTAACACAAGATCTCATGATTGTCTACATCTAAAAGTGGCTGCACTAGAACTGAGATGGGAAAATGGGCTTTTGGCTGTTTTGCTTCACAAAAATGGAATATATTTCAAGGACAAGCAAAACTGGATACTTTAGTGCCAAAAATACACCTTAATAATCTGGTGATAAACATTTGTACTGACACCTGCTCCTGTTTTTAATGTTTTATATGGACTTATGTACATTTGTTTTTTTGTTTGTATTTTTCTGTATTTGCACAGGGTGCCCATGAAAATGAGAGTCTTAGGTCGTTTTCACACATGGTAGTGCTGAGTCGACCGGCCCCAATGGCACTAGATTTACTTCTGTGTAGGGTCGGTCTTGTTCACACACACCGAGCATCACTCACCCCAAACACCATGAGCCCCCTGAATACACACACACACGCTTCCTCTTTACACTGTGGTCTTTTATTTCACCTGTGGATAAACACACCGTGAGGACTGTACACGCTGGTGGAGGAGGAGAAAAAGATTTTGGAACGACACACAGACCCAGGTTCACCTGCTCAGACAGACCCAGGTTCACCCGCGCAAACTGACCCAGGCTCAGCTGCTCAGACAGACCCAGGTTCATCTGCACAGACAGACCCAGGTTCATCTGCACAGACAGAGGCAGACTCACTTGCGCAGACAGAGCCAGGTTCAGCTTCGCAGACAGAGGTAGGAGACTAGTCTCCTTTTGGAGACTGATATTAAGTTGATCTAAACTGCCTCATCAGACAAACGTGTCAAACAGCAGCTCTGCATCGCCCATTCATACAAATATACGTGATCCGAGGCTTTTTTGTCCAGTTCTAAACACTTTTACTGTTGCAGCGGACTGCGTAGATCGGCCCAAGGTTGGTTACGTTCACACCGCAATCACCTCACAATCACCAGCGCGGGCGGAGCTGCTGAGACCTCCTGCTTGAAGCTCTCTCAGCCGTTGACTGTGGTCCAGAGTGAGACTGTCGGGTTCACACCGGCCCAAGCACCGCTCTAGGAGCGAATGCTGTTTTATGTCGACCTGAGGCAGTGTGAAAACGACCTGAGTGTTCTCACTGGACTCGCCCTGTTTAAGCAAAAATAAATAAAATATAATAGCCATTGATAATGTCTCAAACTCAAAGATGTTGGACTAAACTAAACCTAAAATTAAAATTATATTGTTTATGAGAAAACGTTCAACGTTGTTTTGCATCTTCTTCCATTTTAGCCATTTTTGGTCCAACTTCTGTCACAATGAACAAAGTCATTGCTCTCTACTCGTCTTTAATAGAGAGTTTCCACTTCCTCAATTTACCTTTTTCATCTTTTTTTTTACCTGTTTCATCTGTTCTGCTTTTGAACTAATTTGAATTTGCCATGAGTTGAATTTCAATTCAGTGATGTCATTCAAAACATGTCTCCATTGTCACGCATCTGGAAAAATACAGGCAGAAGAGAGGAACCACAGTTTTTCAGTGTAAAGTGAATTGGAGCCAGGGTCGATGGAGCTGGACGTGCGCACCTGATCACTTCCTGTTTGGAACGCCACAGCTAGCAGGTTAGCTATGTCCATTTATATATACAGTCTATGGTCTGAACTCAGCATGTTTTGAAGTATACGATGTGTAAACATCAGGTTATTTCCAACTTTTGCAAAGTCTTACGCAAGATTTGCAATTTTGAGTTAACTTCATATAAAGCATATTATATTATTGAAATAAGCAATATGAAAGTCAAAAACACTGAATTATTGAAATGAACAAAATAAATGAGAACAAAGCAAACTGAGTTCAACCAACTGGAAGCTTTCTCAACACTGTTTACTTGAAAACAACCGCTTCATGACATCACAAGGTAGAACAGAGCATTTTGAGCTTTGGAGATGTAGACACACTAATAATAAAGGGTTAATGTATGAATGAAACAAAACACAACTCCAGGTATGTTTCTGAGGAGGGGACAGCGTTAGAACATGACTTACAGCTCACAAGAGTCACTTTGCTTAATATGCAATGTGTTTATTTAATGTGAGGTTTGACAGATCTTGGTTCAAAAATGAAAATGCTAAATTACTGTAATGTTAGCCTGATGTTAGCCTGGGCGTGGTCGTGAAGAGCAGGGTTAAGTCAATTACATTCATTAACATTAAAGGTTCTGCTATAGGTAAATATGAGGGTGTCATTTATCTGCAGTTTGGCTCCTTCTCACACACAAACCGTTCCCTTGAACCACAGTAAGCATCAACCCAACACTTGTCCTCTTTGTAACTGTTCTGGCCCACCATCAGCACACAATCTTCACCTTCAGGATACTCATTATTATTTCCTCTCCAATTATCTGGTTCGTTAGGCCAAAACATTAAACTAGAAGGAAGTTTAAAAAGGACTTTGAATTACTTGCTTATAACCATGGTCTGTATAAAGAAGTGGACTAAGTGAGTGTGACGTCACCCACAGCGTTCGGCTCCAGTCAAATGAATCTCATCGAGGCTAAAGCAGTTATAGGGGCCATTTGGAGACAAGTGCTCCAGTCAAATGAATCTCATCGAGGCTAAAGCAGTTATAGGGGCCATTTTGGAGACAAGTTCCATATTTGGAATTTCGACCGTGAGTATCTTAGCAACCAAAGAGCCAATCCAGAGCGAGATTGATGAAGGTAACGCTCCTTCCTGTCCACACCACTGGTTTAACAGGGAGTGTTCACTTAGCAACGCTGTCAATCAAACCTGTTGCTAAACTAGCGGAAGTGACCTTGGAGAAAAAAGGCGCCTGATTTGTCTGTTATTAATGTTCATATCTTGAGTTACAGACACAATAGCAAAAAACCCGGGATCATGTAGAGCGAATACAAACATTTTAAGACCAAAATGATGAGTCTGACAGCAGCAGTTACAGAGAGAGGAGCCACAGTTTTTCAATGTAAAGTGAGAGTTGAGCTGAGAGTCGATGGAGTTGGAAGCACGCCCATGATCCCTTCCTATTTGGAACATGGCGATTGGCGACAAGGCCATTTTTACATAGAGTAAAAATGGACATAGACATGGACATACACATACAGTCTAAGCTTATAATACTAGACACTCGATGGACCACGATAATAGAGATAGGTCTGTTCTCACTTTTGGTTCAGTGCAGATCGGTTTGGCCACGTCCAGTCGCCCTCACTTTGAGAGCCGGTCAGTCCAATCCATAACCAGTCATGATCCACTAA
>KN486991.1:0-14722 GCA_000787095.1 Periophthalmodon schlosseri | reverse complement strand
TTTTCAGTTAGTAGTCATCACTTTTTTTGTTGAAAATCAAACTCCTAAACAGGACTACATATAATGATGTGTGATGTTTTGATATTTTTACACTGTACTTCTGGCTGTGAAGTTCATATTCTCTCTGTGTATTTTTGCCTGTGTTCATGTGTTGTATTTTAATCTATATTTGCATGTGTGTTTTCCAGTATTACCTGCACAACCACCTGTCGTTCATCCTGTACTTCCACAGAGAGAAGCTGGAGGAGGGCGACACACACAGCTACAGGGTGGTGCGCTTCGAGGTCGTGCCCCAGAGCGTCAAAGTCGATGGTAAACGAACCATTAGGAGTTTTAAGATGAAAACGCTTCTGCCATTCGCACGTTTATTCTGAGTCGTTCTCGTTTTGATTATTTCGGTGCTCACAAAATATCGTCCGACTGCGTGCTGCCAGTTAGTTTGGCCAGTGGCTGCCTTTCACATGACGTCACTACATTCCCTTGGTGGTTTTCGGATTTTAGAATGCGATGGTGTCATGTTCCCAGATGGGGGCGCAAGAGCCTGTTTTTTCTATTGATTACATTGTACTTTACCAAGAAATATCCAAAAGGTAAATTCACAAATGTTGAACCTGATCAACTCACAACCCACTGTATTAGAACCATAGACTATATAAAGAAGTGGACTAAGTGAGTGTGACGTCACCCACAGCGTTTGGCTCCAAATGAAGCTCATCGAGGCTAACAGTTATAGGGGTCAGTTGCGCCCATGTTCACTTCCTATTTGGAACGCGGCGACGGTTAGCTATGTCTTTTATTTATTTAACCAGGAAAGTCCCATTGAAAAGCGATTCCTGGTCCAGACAGCACATCAGCGCACATTAAGACAATCGCAAGAATTTCTTAGCTAAAAACAGTTATTAACCATAGATCTGATTATCAAACCTTTTTAACATTCATTTAAACTGACCTTTGTCGTACATGTAGGTGACTTTTACCCTGTACGATCTGATGAAGCAGGTGTAAATATAAAAACACATATTAATAGTCGTTTCTTTTGTCAGATTTGAAGGCAGATGAAAAGTTAAAGTCATGCACGTTGCCAGAGGCCAGTGGGTCAGTTCCTCAGGAGATCGACCCCACCAAAGAAAACGAGGTCCTCTTCACTTACTCCGTTCGCTGGGAGGTCAGTGTCCAAAGTCTCTGCTCTGAGTAGATTTATGATTTTTAACAATATTGTAGATTTAGAACAGTTTTTGTGGTTTAAATCTGCTCTTGGGTTTTTGTGTCAGTGGTATAAATTAATTTCAATATTAACGTTTATCGTCTATATTTACTTGTATAATATATCAAACTTTAAAATATGTTATCGTGACAGGCCTATGTGTAGCTGGTGTTAATCTCATGTGTTAGAATGGGTGTTTTTACTAAAATGACAAACTATTTCTAAGGGAAGAAAAACTGTAACGCAGGTTTTCATACCACAAAGGCTGACTATAAAAGAGACTAGATTCATATTTCACTTTTCAGTCTTAGAGCCCCAAACCAGATCATAAACCAGGCCTATTCAATACTAATACTAATAATACTAATATTACTAATCAGGCATACGGTTCTCAAACTGTTGCCCTGATTGTGGCTTATTTTCCTAATTAAACATGTCAAGCAATAAAATGATCACACCTCCTCTCGCTGCCTAGTCAAAGCACCTTACCTGCTCCACCCCTCCTGCTCCACCCCCCCTACCCTGCCCAGTTCGCCCTGCTCAGCTGCTGGTTCAGAGGTTCCCTGCGCTGCACTCTTAGGCCTAGGACACACTGCTCACATATTTCGCCCTATGCAATCGTAAAAACAACACGGTTTGGATGCATATTTTTTTTAGATGCATTGAAACTGAATGGGGAGGGCCACACCGTCCTGTATGGAGCTGCTTGTCGTCCAAATAGGTTGGGTTGGCACGACCGTAGGCTCATATCCCATCCAAAATACATATAAAACATGCATGTTGTTGTTGTTTTAGTGCAGTTCCCATCGGCACCTCGTGTTCCTGGGACAGTTTTGTATCGTTTGCAGGAGGTTCAGCGAGACTGTCAGTTTGTGCTTTAAAATGTACTTTTGAAATCTGCCCTAATGAGGTTATATTTTGAAACTTTTATTTGATGTGTTTTGTTTTTTTTCCAGCTGTAGTTTTCATTACTGTGGTTGTTGTGTAACCCTATTTGTTTTACAGGAGAGTGAGATCAAATGGGCGTCTCGCTGGGACACGTATCTGACCATGAGCGATGTTCAGATCCATTGGTTTTCCATCGTGAACTCTGTGGTGGTGGTCTTCTTCCTCTCCGGTCAGTCCCACTTTAGACTCTTTAAATCCGGTTATGATCCAGGTCTGGGATTTCATGTGGCCTCTGGGTTTCAGGCATCCTCAGTATGATCATCATCAGAACTCTGAGGAAGGACATCGCCAACTACAACAGAGAAGACGACATTGTAAGTACAGGGTTTTTGAGGAGCTGTACAGTAACGCAGTGTTAGCGAATGCAATGATTGGTATCACCACAGACTAAACATACTGTGATAACACCAATGTGCTCCATATGACAAGAAATTACAGGGATTTTTTACATTGAAATGAGATTTGACTTATGATTTTCATATTGTCCAAACTTAGAGTTGATCAGCCTTGTTGTTTTCACATTTTTATTGTAAAGCCATAGTATGTAACTTTTTTCCCAAAAAACATGTTTTTTATTAGGGATCTGTTTATTGCACTGAAAAACATGCGTCCTTACTGTGAATGGGCTTGCATCTCCATAAACCTGACTCTACTATTCCACAGTATGGAATATAACATACAATATCTATCTCCATGTTCTGAAGTATGGTTTTAACTGTTTATTTCCATTGGTAGGTAAGTGACCTTCCTCCTCCAGAAAGTTACATACTATCACTTTAATATAACTGAAATTATTGTGTCAAAAAGTATAGAGCTAACTGGAGGCACTGCTCTGTCTGAAGCTCTGTTACACATGTAACTGATCTAATCTGAGCTTTGTTTTAACCCAATCTGACCAGAAAGAACTAGAGACAGAGCAGTGGGTTTTTTCATGGCCTTATACGATACTGATAGTTCAGAATCCAGAGGCCGATGAGGTGTGCTGATATTTTTGGGCTGATTTTGATTATTTTTCCCCAAATCATTTCATTTTAATTTCATCCTCAACCTCGTTTTACTACAAACTGGACTAGACAGCAGTGTAGTCGCGTTTTCTGCAGTATTGTCTTAAAGTGTTCAAGTAAAGCTTTATATAGCTTTAGGCAGCTGTTCGACCCAAACAAAATTTCAGCGTCTTGTGAAGATTTAAGGCAGATACCGGCCTGAACTACAACAGGTGAGCTGATCTGTGCTGTTAAACAACTCTCTCTCAAATAACATTACAGTCACAAGTGAACTAGCATTAGCCAACAGTTTTCAGTTAGTCACTCTCACCTTTTTGTGTAAAATCAAACTCCTAAACAGGACCATGAGCAGATCATATAAAAATGTTTCGGGCTGTGTTTTAAAGTGTGCATTGCGTCTCCATGGTAACTGTAATTGCTGTGTTTGACCTGTCTCTGTGTGTCACCGCAGGAGGACACAATGGAGGAGTCCGGGTGGAAGAACGTTCACGGAGACGTGTTCAGACCGCCTCAGTATCCCATGATCCTCAGCTCTCTCCTGGGCTCTGGGATACAGCTCTTCTGCATGATCCTCATCGTCATCTGTGAGTTCAGTATTACATTTACAAACATTTCACAAACTATGGACTAGAGCTGAGGAAATGTAAGGCAAATATTTTTTTTAAAATCAAGATTCAGTTCATAGGTCACATTTTAACCCCACCCACGCTCATTCACATCAGAGAGACTGAAATCTGAACTTTAAACTGATCCAAGAATCCCATCATGCATTTCAAAACATGTTTGTAGAGCTCTAAACTACAGAGTTAGCAGCTTTTACGCAATGAATGGCATTTGACACGGAGGGAGGGCATCTGACACACAGGGACATTTCAGAACGTCTTTCTAGAGGTCTAAACTACAGGGTTAGCAGCTTTTACTCAGAATAAGACCCCATAGAGACACAGGGAGGGCATCTGACACACAGGGACTGTACTTCAACTCCTAACGTTCTTGTCTGTTTCAGTCGTGGCCATGTTGGGGATGCTGTCTCCGTCCAGTAGGGGCGCTCTCATGACCACGTCCTGTTTCCTCTTCATGTTTATGGGGTGAGACTTTAAAAACTTTACATGCACACTGTCTGATTATTAACTCATATCTGAACCTGTAAGATTATTTCAATCACACACTAACCACAAAATCGGATCATTTTAATAGTCTTATAACTTAAACTATCTAGAGCTGTATTTGACTTAAGACATGTGCTGACGATCGATTGGTCGAGTAAAAAGGGGGCGTATCTGACGCAAACTGGCAAGGCAAGTTTATTTGTACAGCACAATTGGTACACAAAGTAATTCAAAAAAAAAAAATCAATACAATAAATCAAAACATAAATAATCATAAATAATCATAATAAAATTAACATTGAAAGAGAAGAGTGCAAAATAAAAACTTTTCTGCACTGCAACTGCACTCACAAGACTACACCTGCAGGGGGAGTTCATGCAAAAACTACTATTTATGCAGAAAAAAGTTCTAGGAAACGATGGATTTATATAAAAACACAATTGAACAGACAGATTAAATCATGAGTTTAATCTGCCTTTTTACACACAAATAATAAAAAAATACTACATTGTCAGCTAACTCACTCACTCACTTGCTTCTCCTTTCTGCCGTTGTCCCATATAAACCCTTATAATCTATATAAAATGATGAATCGACAAATACACATTTTGTTTTGATGATAATCTTGATTTTGAGTGTGCAGTATAATGCTTATTGTGATTCTGAGTGGTGTTTGCGCCCTCTAGTGTCTTTGGAGGGTACTTCGCTGGCCGTCTGTACCGCACACTGAAAGGACACAGGTGGAAGAAGGGAGCATTTTGTGTAAGCTTAAAAACATTTAAACAATTAAAACACCAGGTTTATTTACACCCTCCTGAAGTGCAGTTCCGTGTCTGTCCTTTAGACGGCGACGTTGTACCCCGCTGTGGTGTTTGGAATCTGCTTTGTCCTGAACTGCTTCATTTGGGGAGAGCACTCGTCAGGAGCGGTGAGTAAAAATAAATCCTGTCTTAACCGTCCAGTGTGAAGGTAGTAAACACTGTAGCCACTGTTGCCCTGGGGCAGAGTCAAAAGGATGTGGCTGCCATTCTGGGCCATCTGCCTCTCCAGCTTTCACTAATGGTACCGATGACTTACTACAGAAACACAAATATGAATTTTTACTTCTTAAAAACGTGAAAAACAGGAGTAGTTCTGTAGGAGTAGCTCACTGATGCATTCAGAGCATCCTAATTATTCACCATGATGAGTTTATAAGCACTTTTCACAACTCTCAGAGACCAGAGCAGAGTTTTGTCATCACAGTAAAGCTAACAACAACTAGCATGCTAACCACGTACTTCCAGATTCTTCGACAATAACTCGTCTAATAATTAAAGGGCCTATATTATGCAAAATTGCCTCTTGTGAGCTGCCTTTAAAGGTCCAATATCACGCAAAACTGACTCCTGTGAGGTTTAAGTCATGTTCTAATGTTGTTCCCGCCTCAAAAACAGACCTGGAGTTGTGTTTTGTTTCATTCACACATGTTTGAGTAACACTTTATTATTAGTCTGTCTACATCTCCAAAGCTCAAAATGCTCTGTTCCACCTTGTGATGTCATGAAGTGGTAGCTTTCAAGTTCTACCTTCTACCTTTAGTTCAGTAGAGATTGGCAATTTCAGGGCTGAAATTATCCAAATGATTCTAGTGAAGGTGTGTGGAGTTTAAAAACACAGTGGAGCACTTCCTGTATTACCACGTGACATCACAAGGTGGAATAGAGTGTTTTCATTTTGAGAGAAGAACTCAGCTTAAATATGCAGGGTTTGTGTGTTAAACATGTGTGAATGAAACAAAACACAACTCCAGGTCTGTTTGTGATGAGGAAACAACAATAGAACAGATCCGAAAATAGCGTAATATGAGCCCTTTAAAAGCAGACAGCACACAGTGGACTTATTTTGACCTCAAGAGCTGTTTATACATACATCTGTATTTATTGAATCCATATATCTTTTTATATTCTTCCCAGGTTCCCTTCACGACGATGCTGGCTCTGCTCTGCATGTGGTTTGGGATCTCCATGCCTCTGGTGTATCTGGGATATTACTTTGGCTTCAGGAAACAGCCGTATGATAATCCCGTCCGGACCAATCAGATTCCACGACAGGTGCCGGAGCAGCGTTGGTACATGAACAAGTTTGTGGGGTGAGTCTGAGCTGTTTACACCTGCAGAACACATCCAGAGGAGGGGAGAAGTTAAATGTTTTTATTTTTAACCCTTTAGGATCCTGATGGCCGGGATCCTGCCTTTTGGAGCCATGTTCATCGAGCTCTTCTTCATTTTCAGTGTAAGTTCATGACCTCATTTCAGGAGGTACCATTTACAACGCAAAAACACAAATCTGACAGAGGAAGGACAAAATACTAAACCAAGTTAACCTGAGGTGAGATCAGTTTTAGAGATTTTTTTAGATTTCATTATTTCAGTTGTCAGTTGAAGCCATAGGTTGTATATATAAATGGGCGTAGCTGACCCACTAGGCGCCGCGTTCCAAACAGGAAGTGATCATAGACCCGCTTCCGGCTCCATCGACTCTGGCTCCAATTCACTTTGCATTGAAAAACTGTGGCCCCTCTCTCTGTAACTGCCGCTGTCAGACTCGTCATTTTGGTCTTAAAATGTTCATATTAACCCGCTCCCATTGCTTGAATCTTGGGAAGGGGCTTTACTTTACAACAGCCTCACTCAGGATTGGCTCTTCAGTTGCTATGATACTCGCGGTCGGAATTCCAAATGTGGATCTCTGCTCCAAATTGGCCCCTATAACTGCTCTAGCCTCGATGAGCTTAATTTGACTGGAGCCGAACGCTGTGGGTGACGTCACAGTCACTTCTTTATACAGTCTATGGTTTAAACCGGTTCTGTTCCATTTCATCCCTCCTGACCCTCTGTCATATTGATGGATGTTTGTCTTATATGGCGCCCCCTCGAGTGTGAAATAAAGCCTGATTCACAGATACATTGTCTTGTCTTTGCACAGGCCATCTGGGAGAACCAGTTCTACTACCTGTTTGGGTTCCTGTTCCTGGTCTTCATTATTCTGGTGGTGTCCTGCTCTCAGATCAGCATCGTCATGGTCTATTTCCAGCTTTGTGCAGAGGTACGGCTCACTCTCATTTATTTTATTCAACCCTTTATCAAAAGTATCATAATATTTACACCATTGGACAATTATCGGTAAATAAGATTGTTAAAATGTCTTGTTTTAAAATTTTAATGTTCTGTCAAAAAATTCTGTCCTGTCTTAAACAATCTACAGTTGAAATGGATAAAACATAATTTGTTGTAATTATTGTTATTTTATTTGTTTCATTCACTTAAGTCACTAAATCTTAATTTATTTTTTTCAAATCATTTGGAAACAATAATTGGAAGTTGTGAGATGCAGTAATTCATATTTTGCCTGGGTTTAGTCCTGTTTGGCCTTGGTTTAGTTGTGGTTTAGTTGTGGTTTTAGTCCTGGTTTTAGTCCTGGTTTTAGTCCCTGAATCCCTGCTGGAGAACCACAGTAGTTAGTTTGTTCTTGGTGTCTCAGAGTCAGCTCCCCTCCTCAGACTCTGTCAAATGGCCTGTATTATCAGAGTAAAGACTTTCAAACATACCTTTATATTTGTGTTTTAGGATTATCGGTGGTGGTGGAGGACGTTCCTTGTTTCTGGAGGATCAGCTTTTTATGTTCTGATTTATGCTATTTTCTACTTCGTCAACAAGGTAATTTTTCACTAAGCATCTCCACCGTGCACTGTCAGAAGACGCCTGATGTGTAATGGCTGTTTGTAGAGCCTTGGTGATAAAAACAAGTAGAGAAAGTCTCCCTCTTGGATGTGTATTGTTTATTTATTTGGATCCCCGTTAGCCAGCTAGCTAACCAACTAGTCACCAAATTGACACCACCAAATTGACCGTTACTCTTGCTGAGGTTCTGTTCAAAAGTACTAAAACAAAAATATTTCCATCCACACTTCCTAGCAATGCGATCTCCAAAAGATAAGTTATGCCAAATGCCAAGATATCTATATGAGTTGACCCTGTTTAAACTAACACCAGTTGAACAGAGGACGCTTCGGTGTAAACTACATTGTCAATTTGCTCCATCCAAACCTGCCCGAAGATTCTTTGTATAAATTGGAAACAATATTGGTCCCACAATTGAACTCTGGGGAACACCTGTAATATATAAAAATCCAGATTGACACTGTTGACACACTTGGACTTCCTTAAGTTAATTAGTTTAAAACCCAATTTAAAACAGGAGACTATGGTCCACACAGTATTGAATGCTTTTTTTCATATTATTTTGCGTTTGTGACAGCAGTTATGGTGTTAGGCTAGGCTAGATACTTCTAATAGATACTTCTTACTGTAAACAGCAAAGGGTGTTAGCTTCAGTGTAGTTAGCTCCTCCCTTCAGATAGATGTAAGGCAGTGTCCACCAGAAATCTGACCAGCAGCCAAACGTCTTCAATTCTGTCATCTGGATAAAAGTTTTAGAGTGAATTTTCTCTAGTGCTCTACTAACTGAAAAAAAGACATATAAATTAAATTTTATAAAATTAATTCCGGAAATTAGCCTTTGGCTATAATCCGGTATGTTTACATTTGTGTTGTATCATGTCTGTTCATTAACATGCATTGTCCCCCCTCCCCCTCCTCTCCCAGTTGGACATCGTAGAGTTCATCCCTTCTCTCCTGTATTTTGGATACACGGCTCTGATGGTGCTTTCCTTCTGGCTGCTCACGGGAACGATCGGTTTCTACGCGGCGTACGTGTTCATCCGGAAAATCTACGCCGCTGTGAAAATCGACTGAGCCCCTCCCCCCTCTGCTGCCGATCCCTCTTCGTTTTGTCATTTCTGTTTTTTTAATAATATATTTTTTATTCTGTCTTGTTTGTCGAGCACTGACTTGTCTTCGTTGTTGGGACAGCGAGATGGTAGCGTCTCCGTTTTCTTTCTCCTCTTTTTGGACTGGTTCCTCTTGCACACATTGGAATAGGGCCAAAGCTTCGTAAACAAAAACAGTTCTGCACATTTTTTTGTCTATTTTGAGTCAAAGTTATAATTTATCTTGGAGTTTTACTTTTGCCGTCACCGGAACTCATTTTGAAGAAACTTTTCCTGATCTTACAGTCACTGTTTTTTGTCATAAAGAGGCACTACATAACTTTTCTGATTGTCCGACACCTGCTGGTTTCCACGGAGATGCTATTGCTTTGCCTGGAATGTTTGGAATGTTCCACAGTATGGCATTAAACATGTCTACCTAAAGTTTTATTCGATCACAGCTATTTTTATTGCTCAGTGTTGCCTGAATGAAAAACAAGCATTCTTACTGTCGGTTAGTCTCCACAGATCTGACCACTATGCTTGTCTCTATGGAAATGGATAAAAAGTTAATTGCCATACCGTGGAACATTCCAGGCGAAGCTATAACATCTCCATGGAGACGAGCAGGTGGCTGATCGTCCTGCAGAAAAATTACATAGTACGTCTTTAAAACAGGGAAGAATCATGTTTTTTCCAGCTGTTTGTTAAAGTGAATTGTATTGAATTGGAATCATGTGTAACACTTTGAGTTCATGATAAGGTCTTAAATACAGAATTCTATGGTGGAGTTTCATGTTTAACTGTCGAAACGCAGATATGTGGACCTGGTTTATGGTTAAGATCTTTATAATTACTGGGCCTCTCTACATGAAACAAAAGTTGGCACAAAAGTCAACATCTTTTCTGTCAAGGTGAATATGGAGATGTTTTGGAGCCTTACCCGTTGATACTTTGCAGGGGGTGTTCTACATGTATGTCTATGGTGGAAAGTTCAGCAGTTACCTTGACACAATGCACACATTAGCAATAACTACCAAAAAAGTTTCATTGTCTGAAAACTCGAGAAAAACACAAAATGGATTTAAAGAGCACATTTTCATTTTCCTGTGATCAATCCAAGATCCAATGGTACAAAATGGATTTAAAGAGCACATTTTCATTTTCCTGTGATCAATCCAAGCATCCATGGTCCTGTTTAGGGGTTTGATTTTACACAAAAAGGTGAGAGAGACTAACTGAAAAACTATTGGCTAATGCTAGCTAGCTTGTGACTGTAATGTTATTTGAGAGGGACTTTTTTAACAGCACAAATCAGCTCACCTGGTGTAGCTCCAGCTAAGTTTATTCTTTATGGTCAGATTGTGTTAAAGTTTAACTTGAGTAACAGAACTTCAGACAGAGCAGTGCCTCTAGTTAGCTTCACTCTTCCCCAGGGAATGTTGATGACATCAACTGCAAAGTATCTATAGAGTTACACTGGCCCCTGCCGTCCACCTGAGATTTTTACAACAATTTGAAAACATGAATGGAACCTGTTCAGATGCAGTTTAAATGGCCTCTTTTTACTGTAACCATCTAAACCACAATTGTAAAGAAAATATTACGTAATCTTTCCAATGCAGCGCTGCCTAATTATTCACATCAAATTATCGGTCATTATGTTCTTAATGAGAAGCAGCACTGAACCCGCTGAAGCCACTTGGAGTTTATGAAGTCGCTTTGTAAAGTTTTAAAATAGCAAGTTTTGAATTTTCCATTTTAAAGAGGGGGTATTATACAAAAGCCATTTTTTTTATCTTTCTCCCATGTTCTAACGCTGTTCCCTCATCAAAAACATGTCTGAAGAGGTTTTAGATGTCATCCATACATGTTTGAGTAATCTAGAGGTCTCTCCCAGGAACTGTTCAAACCCTCCTTACAGTTAGCAGTACGAGTCTGTACAAGGCTCCGCCCACAAGCCTACGTCACCCATGCTCCCACACGACAATTCTCCATAAATATACAAATACATGATACAAAACTGTACACAGCAACATGACAAACCTGATGTGATGTGCAGTAGTTTCATTAGTGGGATGCAGCTGATTGTGTTGTGATAGTGCTCTGAAGGGGGAGGGACTTAGCACAGAGAGCAAAGGGAGGGGAGACTCAGAGCGTCAAAAACAAAGAGAAACTTATAAAACATGTTAATACGTTGTTTTGGGTGAATATAGCATTTTCAAAACTATAAAAGAAAACATGGTGAGGTAAATATGTGTTACAGTTAATACCCCATAGAAGTAAAATACCCCCTCTTTAATACCCCATAGAAGTAACATACCCCCTCTTTTACAAATAGTCGACACTGCAAAAAATAACATCTGCATGAGTGAAAATTACTGGAACTTAAGATAAAATATTTACTTTTGATTCAAGGAAAAGTATTTTAGAATAATAACAAAAATGTCAAACTTTTTCAGTTCTGTAGACAATAGAATATGATTTTCAACATTAAATGTTGGTACTTTGTTTTCTATTCCCATGTGGCCTTATATGTGTGTAATCCCTCAGTCGTCCAGTAGGTTCCATAGTGGTCCATGGGCGTGTACTAGTCTATGTGTCTTATACTTGTTATGACGCAGCTCAAGATCACTCTAAACATATTCAGGAAAGATTCATTTCTGTCCTGTTTATTAATGCCATACTGTGGAATATTCCAGACCAATGAGATTTTCATGGAAACAAGTGGTTTACCCTCCTTAACTTATGAGTTAGGTTGGTGGAGAGGCAAGCCCGCTCACAGTGAAGATTGTAAAGAATGTTTTTCAACGTTTTTTGCTGAGATTAGCCATAAAGAAATAAATGTTTTATTCTAGTCTTTGTTTTGGCTGAAATGTTACACAGTGGGGCTTTAATGTAGAGAAAAGGGGTTGCTTTACAGGAATTAACTTGAAAATCTCCCCAAAAACAAACAAATGAAATAATCTAGTTCCAGTCAGACGACACCTGTCAGAGCAGAGTTGATCACAGGTGCCATTTTGAACTCGTGTAGGTCTTATGTTTTTTCAGTGCAGACACAAGACCATATTTGGATCTCCTTTGTCTTTACTCTACTATACACATAAGGAAGGAACTAAACTCTAGGACCATATAAGGCTGCGTTCACTTTAGTCCTGGTTTAGTCCTGGTGTGGAACTGGTCATGCTCTAGTCCCAGTTTAGTCCCAAATTTAGTCCCGGTCTAGTCCCGGTTTAGGCCTGGTTTAGTCCTGGTTTAGATGTGATGTGTTTAAGTGTGAACGCAGACTTAAGGGTTTTCTCAGCTCTGTTGTTCAATATGGGACGACTAAACCAGGATTAAAACCAGGACTAAACCAGGAAATAAACAAAAGTCAAATGTTTTTTTCACTTAAGCCTCAAAAATCCTATAAATCATAATTTTGTCTCTGGTTTGACTGGGTTCATTTCTGCCAGTTTTGTTTTTACTGTGTCATTTATGCAAACTTGAAATTGAAATTTAAAATCATAAAAATAGTGTATTACCACAGAATGCACAGTGGGGGGCGCTATTTGCACAGGAAAAGTCCATGTGATACTGAGTGAATGTTTAAACCTCCAATTATAATTCAAAATGGCTTAGAAATGTTCACTGCAGCGACAGAAGCCAATATATTTTCTTTATAATGTGCCCAATACATTTTATTTTTTTATTTTTCATATTTTTGGCTATTTTCGGTCGCCACAACTAACCAGTATCATGGTGATTTGGAAAGTTTTTTATGCCAGATGCCCTTCCAGTAATTAGCCACTTTACTGTGCCTAGAGAGCGTAGTGTGGGTGAAGTGTATTGCTCAAGGACACAACAGTATGAGTTTTTGCGAGGGTTGAACCGTTTACCCTCTGGTCACTGGGCAGAAAGACTATCTCAAATAGGTTTAGGTAAAATTATTTGAGCTGTGAATTTGAGTGAGTTTGTTTGTTCATCGGACCTACGTTCATGGCGCGTTTCAGATGACATCACCACATTCTATCGGCCAATCATATTCTTGTTCTTGGGCCTAGTCACTGATAGAAATGATCAGGTTTGGATATTTCCTGGTGAAGTACAATGTAATCAATAGATACTTTGCAGTGACGTCACTCTGGGGGTGTTCTACGTGTATGTCTATGGTGGAATGTTTAGTAGTTACCATGGTGACACAATGCACACATTAGCAAACACTGTCAAAAATGTTTTAAAATAGTCTGAAAACTCTAGAAAAAATCCAAAAGTGATTTAAAGAGCACATTTTTAGAAACCTGTGATCAATCCAAGCTCATGAGTTTGATTTTACACAAAAAGGTGAGAGTGACTAATTGAAAAACTGTTGGCTAACGCTAATGCTAATGCTAGCTTGCTTGTAACTGTAATGTTATTTGAGAGGGACTTTTTTAACAGCACAAATTAGCTCACCTGTTGTAGTTCAGACAAATCAGCGTTTTATGATCAGATTAATGATCAGAGAGTAACAACGCTTCAGACAGAGCAGTGCCCCCAGTTAGCATCACACCCCCAGGGAAGGTGGATGACATCAGCTGCAAAGTACCAGTAGGCTAGGTGGGTGATGTGTTTTGCCCAAGGACACACAACCGCAGCATGCACTGATCAAAGTGGGACTGGAACTGCTGACCTTCTGGTTACGTGGACGAGTTCTAGCCACTGAAACCACTTTGACCTTTGAAAATACAGATGTCAGTGTTGTGAATTTAAGTCGTTTTAACATTTTGGCCGAAATTTTCTACAAATCCACAAATATCTGGATTATTCATTTGAATGATTTCAGTTTTATTTTATTTTATTTGGACTTTTGCAGCTGGGCTCCTGCACAAACCAATATCAGAGGGAGACTTTGTACATATGAAAATCCCATGATGTAATGCCGCATTTTTTGTTTTTGTTTTTTTGTTTGTTTGGTTTTTTTTGTTTCCATGGCGCCCAGACAGTTCTGCGTTCCCATGGCGATTGTACACGTGCCCGTTTCCATGGCGACTGTACACGTGCCCGTTACCATGGTGGCTGTACATGTCCCCGTTTCCATGGCGCCCGTCGTTAAAAGCATGGCGACTCCAGGAGCTCTTCGGTTACTTTAAATCTTTGGGGTTTTTGTTTCATAAATTGTTCGATTATAAAAATGTACAATACTGAGATAATAAAGTGATGAAAAGTGGAATATGAAACATTCTGCTGTCTGTTTGTGTCAGGTGCCCTCCCATTCTCCTGTATATATCCCTGTGTGTCAGATGCCCTCCCATCCTCCTGTATCCCTGAGTTTTTAGTTGCTATAGTAACGGTACTTTGGACAATCCTCATGTTTGAGATTTGTTCAAATTGACTCTTGGACTCTTGATTTAAATTGTCTTTAAACTGTGTAAAGGCAGAAAGCCGAGCTGAGCAAAGTCTGACTTCAGTAAAACAAATCTTTGGAAACATTTATTCTGAGACACTCGTGTGACACAACCACAGAACAGACAATAAAACACTGTAAAAGAGTTAAACCAGTTACATTCAAAAGAGCCGGACACGGCTCAGAGCCGGACCAGACGCGACTCAGAGCCGAACGCGGCTCAGAGCTGCTCTGGGGAACCCCCATTGGACCAGTTTAGTGACGTGTGCAGACATCCACAG